>SJYT01027922.1:237697-262362 GCA_006410635.1 Cephalophus harveyi | reverse complement strand
TTACTGGTTGGGGCATAGACTTGGATAACTGTGATATTGAATGGTTTGCCTTGGAGACGAACAGAGATCATTCTGTCGTTTTTGAGATTGCATCCAAGTACTGCATTTCGGACTCTTTTGTTGACCATGATGGCGACTCCATTTCTTCTGAGGGATTCCTGCCCGCAGTAGTAGATATAATGGTCATCTGAGTTAAATTCACCCATTCCAGTCCATTTTAGTTCGCTGATTCCTAGAATGTCGACGCCCACGGCACCCTCACGTGGGTGTCGTCCTGGGCCTCTGCCGGCGGTGGCGTCCGCAGGCGGCGCAGTGCCCTCGGAGCCCTGAGCAAGCGGGCGGGGCGGGGAGCCTTGCGGTGTGAGGGCCGGCGCGGCCGCAGGTATGCGGCGGGAGAGCCTTCTCCCCGGGCGGCTGCGGCTCTAGGGGTGGCGGTGGGCGCGGGTCCGTGAGGGTGGCGGCGCCAGTCCGTCGGCCCGGGCGGTGCCGCGGGCCCGCCCCTGTGCCGGGAGGGCCTCTGCCGGTGAGATCCCGCGGTGGGCCCTGGCGGCCGACTCGCGTCCCCTCCCCCGGGTCGCTTTGAGCCGTTCCCCTCGCGGTGGCGCGCGGCCGCCCCACCTCCGCCGCCGGTTCCGTGGCGTTGGCCTCGCGTGGCCGCACCCCGTCGGTGCCCCTCTCCGTCTGGCCGTCCGCCTCAGTCCGCTCGCCGTCTGCTGCTCCCCGGGGCCGCGCCCTGGTGGGTCTCGCTTCCCGGGCCCGCCGCGCCCCGATCCGTTGCCCGTTTCGCCGCCGCCCATCCGCCGCCGTCGCGTGCTGGACGCGGGGAGGCGCCCGCGACCGCCGCCGCGGCCCCGCTGCGGTGCGCTCGCCCGAGCACGGGTCGGGTCCCCGGCCTGCCCCCCGCGGGCCAGTCGCCGTGTCCTCGCCGCCCGGCATCCCCCGCCCCCCTCTGGGGCGGGTGGACGGACGGACGCCGAGGGTGCGCGTAGGCCGTCCCCGGTGTGGCCTTGGCCGGGGGTCCCCGGCCCAGCTCCCAGGGCCGCCGCCGGGGCAGGCGGGCTCGCGACGGGCAGTGGGGTGGAGGAGGAGGGGAGCCCGCCGCCCTCCTCCACCGCCTCGACCCTCCGCGCGGTGACGGCGGCGCGCTGTGACCCTCGTGAACTGAGGGTGTGCGCGCAATCGGGCATCCTCGCCGCGGGCGGGACGGGGAGGTCGGGTTTCCAGGCCTGGTGAGCGCCTTCCCGACACCGCCCCCCATAGTTGGACTGTGAAGAAGGCTGAGCGCCGAAGAATTGATGCTTTTGAACTGTGGTGTTGGAGAAGACTCTTGAGAGTCCCTTGGACTGCAAGGAGATCCAACCAGTCCATTCTGAAGGAGATCAACCCTGGGATGCCTTTGGAAGGAATGATGCTAAAGCTGAAACTCCAGTACTTTGGCTACCTCATGAGAAGAGTTGACTCATTGGAAAAGAGTCTGATGCTGGGAGGGATTGGGGGCAGGAGGAGAAGGGGACGACCGAGGATGAGATGGGTGGATGGCATCACGGACTCAATAAGTCTGAGTGAACTCCGGGAGATGGTGATGAACAGGGAGGCCTGGCGTGCTGCGATTCATGGGGTTGCAAAGAGTCGGACACAACTGAGCGACTGAACTGAACTGAATTGTATATTTAGAACCACACCTGGCATAGAGCAAGCACTTCATGAATATTTGTCGAATATTTATTTTTATTTGAAGGATAATTGCTTTACAGTATTGTTTTGGTTTCTACCAAACATCAACATGAATCAGCCATAGGTTTACCCATGTCCCACCCACTTGAGCATCTCTCCCACCTCCCTCCTCCCATCCCACCCCTCTAGGTTGTTACTGAGCCCCAGTTTGGGTTCTCTGAGTCATACAGCAAATTCCTATTGGCTATCTACTTTACATATGGTAATGTATGTTTCTCAGATGAATATAATGTGCTTCTGGGCTGCACACCAGAGGGATCCAATGGAAAAGAGAAAAGCAAGATCATTTCATGATACAAATGAACTTATTTACATAGAACTGAACTGAAAGTAAATATAAACAGAAATAAGTAAATAGAAACAGACTCACAGACTTAGAGAACAAACTTATGGTTGCCAGGGGGGAAAGAAGGGGGGAAGAGATAGGGAGTTTGGGATGGACATGTGCACGCTGCCATATTTATTAGTAAAATAGATAACCAACAAGGACCTACTGTATAGCACAGGGAACTCTGCTCAATGTTATATGGCAGCCTGGATGGGAGGGGCGGTTTGGGGAGAATGAAAGTGGAAGTTTCGGTCGGGTTGACTCTTGGCGACTCCCTGGACTGCAGCCTGCCCGGCCCTTCGTCCATGGAATTCTCGGCAACAGTACCCAAGTGGGTTGTGGATACATGTGTATGTATGGCTGAGTCCCTTTGCTGTTCACCTGAAACTATCACAAAACTGTTAATTGGCTACACGCCAATATAGAATAAAAAGTTTTTTTTTTTTTTTAAAGTAAGATCATTTTTTCAGAGAATGAAGAGGGCCAAGATGAAAATAAAACAGAGGATGTGATTTAGCCCGTGGTCCTCAATAGAAGGGGAAGAAAGGATGGGACAATTTTGCTCCCTTGAGACATCTGGCAACACCTGGAGATGCTTTTGAAGGGAACTGGAGGGAAGGCGCTCCTAGTACCAACACCCGTAACGCAGGAGGCCTGCGTGACAAAGACTTCGCCATCCCCAAGGGTCAAGGCGGCGAGGTGAAGAAATCCTGCTGTGGGGGGACGACGGGGAGCAGAGAGCACCTCGCTGTGCAGGTGGCAGCAGACTGAGTTGCAGCCCCAGTTCCCGGAGCTGGCCCGGAGCAGCGCGCAAGTGAGCTGCGCCCAGGGCCCCGCCACAGCCTCGCGCAGAAAGACGCCAGATGGTGAAACCGCCGGCTAGCTCACGCCCCCTGCGAGCTCTCACACCTCTGCTCCGGGGTGTCATTCGGGGGTTGTTTGCTGGGCTGGGCGGGCGAAAGCCGAGGGAAATCCGGTGGGGGCTTTTGCTTGGCTGCTTTCACTTTTAAGTCCCCAGAGCCCGGAGTCCCCACCCCCTTGCCAGGCTCAGAACCGGAAAGAGGGAAGCAGAGGGTCTTCGTTCAGGCGGACCGCTCGGAAGCCCCCCACCTCCACCTGCGGGCTCCCTTCCTCCTCTCTCCAAAAGCATCTCCCGCGGCCTTCCCCCGGCCCCCCAGAAGCTCCAGCTGGTGGGCTGGGGGGAAGATTTCTCTGGAGACTCCCTGCCAGCCTCCCGTAGCCCTGGAAGAAGTGATTTCCCAAGAGAAACAGGCATCAGGCTTCCACGGAGCCGTAAATAAACAGAGCATTCCAGAGGCCGAGGGCCGGGAGGGCAGCCGGCGGGCCAGCTGGATACACACACAAACATAATTGAAATCTCAACAATTATTTTTCCTACCCTGTGAGATGATCCTGTAAGATTTAGTAAACTGGCCATCTGTCTTGAGATACATATTTTTTTTTCTTCTCTCCCTAGAGGAAAATAAATTGGTGACAGAACTGTGTGAGGGCTGTCTCTTATACACATCTCAGGCGCTGGGCCCCGAGAGCATGCCAGCCCCGCTCCCCCCGACCCCCTCCCACCAGCTGCCCCTTCTCTTCCCCTTTTCTCCCTTCTTCCCTGTAAATCTGTCCCGGGCCCACCGCCTCCGGGGCTGCACACAGCAGCCTGCCTGCTCCACACACACGAGGGGGCTTCCCGAGGAAACGTCACACCATTTCCGTGGGCAGTTTCTGAACGTGCAAGGCTTCCAGAAAGATCTGAGTCAACAGGCACTGCTGAGGCAGCCAGGGTGGCAACGGGCCTCTGACAGGCAGCCTGACCTGTAGAAGCCCTGCCAGCCCGGAGCGGGCAGAGGGAACCCAAGCGCCAGACCCCTGCGAGGAACAGTGACCCCGAGGCTGTGAGCCGCGTCCTCTTGACGAGCAGGGACCGTGTGGCCAGAGCGGGAGCGGATGGCCTGCAGAGTCAGCAGGCAGCGCGGGACCCCGGGCCTCCCGACCCTCGCCTGTGCATGGCATTTCTTTCAGGACACATACTCGTGCCAGAAGAGTGGGAAAGTTCCACATCGACTCTTCCAAACGGGAAGGCAGAGAAGGCTGGGAAGTGGCAGCCATCTTCCTCCAAGTGTGCCTCTGGGGTTCGGAGCACGCAGCTCAACAGCTCTGCTCCCTTAGTCTGTAGAGCTCTCCTCTGAACCGAAAACACTGCCCTCGGTTCCCAGAGCACCCCGACAGGAGCCCCGGGTCAAAAAACCTGCTCGTGAGGACAGCTGTCAGACCCAACTTCCGACACTCCATTTCACAAGAAGGGGGCATTATGGGGAAAATGTGCTGGAGTATGTTAATTATTTTGCTAAAAATGATAATCTGCCCATGCTGCCCTGAGAGTTTTATTACAGATAGCCAGAATGAAGTAGGCAATTTGCAATAAGCAAACCCTCCCTGCAAACCCAGGGGCAGGAATTTTTCTACGTGTTGTTATTTTCAACCACCAACGTCTATAGTCTTTTCATTCCTTGAAAGCCTTGATTTACAGAGTTGGAGGTCTACAACGTGGAACTTCTAAAACAGACTATCAGCCATAATGTCTATTTTCTGCTGTTAAAGTTGGTTACAAATACCTAGGCACCAGCAAAGAAAAGACTCAAAAATATTCATCTTTCCAGCTGTGCTGTTTTGGTTCTGTTTGTGTGTGTGCACCTGTCTACGCATGATACAACTCCAGTCGTAGGTTTTGCTTTGTTTTTCTAAGTCTTTCAGGCAAGCCTCCCACACGGTTTTAAAAGGGGGGAAAAAAAAAAAAAAAACCATGTTCTTTGTTCTTTAGCTCTTGGAGTTTAATAGGATTTTCATCTCCTGGCCCCCTCTTAAGGAAAAAAAAAAAAAAAACTCAGCTAAGTGACCACTAGCTATTCTCACGATTAATGCAAGCCTTTCACTGTTAACCTGCACTTAGGGTGATGGAGAGCATGTGGTGCAAAGACGTTTCATCAGCTGCCAGAACAAATGACGGAATGTCAAATCTCCAACAGCTCACCTCCCAGATAAGGGTCACGGTGGGCCCACTGGTGCTGCCTGCCTCAGGAATTCCACAAATATTTACTGAGCACAGGGTGGCCACGACAGCTTGGGGGCTCCACCGTGCCATCCAGGATCCAAAAACCACCTCCCCCTCCACCCTCTCACTGTTTTTGCAGAAGCCAAGGGTTACAGGCCCCATGCCAGCTTCCTCTGTGGGCACCGAGCAGAGCAGAAAAGTTAGGGGGCCACCATGACGCCGGCAACCAGTTCTATATGAACCCAGGACAAAAGGAAGAGAGCAGGATGCAAAGGGGCATGGTGAAAGACACCCAATGGTGACCGGCCTCTTCTGTCGTCAAGGTCACCTGAACTGCAAGACAGAGAGAGACTCCAGCTATACCGGACTAGCTAGCAAAAAACCAAAAGCATTTTTTTTCCTCAAAAGTAAATTCAAATGCCATTATTCAGGCAAAGCAAAGGCAGAGGGCTGGTGGGAGGGAAGTGGATGGGACTCAACCAGAAGGTTAGAAACAAACAGTTGACCCACATCAGCATCCAGCAGGGTCGCTGAGAACGAGTGCTTCTCCCAATAGAAAGACTGGACACCGTCTGACTCCCTCCTTGGACAACCAGCCTCACTCCAACCAAGGCCTCTACTCCGCAGAGGTAACCAGGACACACCAGGATTTATTGGACATCAAACCAGCTACAAAATGTGACATTCACCAAGATGATATTTAATAGATTTCTCTGGATTTATATCTCTTCTACCTGCACCGCCCCGGCTCCAATCTGAAGTGAGTAACTTGATCAGAGAGCTTGGCATGAAATTCTAGTACTGAAAAAAAGGAAAAAAGTGAAGCACAAGCAAAATGCACAGGGTTCTAGTCCAGTTCCCACTGCTGGTAACTTGATGTTGCATGCATCATTCACCTTCTGTAACGGAGGGAAGAACATCTTCACTCCCTCCCACTTAAACCTAGGAGTTGGGTGGGGAGACGAGCTTGTTAGCTCTCCTGCCCTGGCCACTCTGGGCTGGTGGAAAGGCTTATGGGCAAAGGTGTTAAGAGCTCAGAGAGGTGAAACACTCTATCTTAACATTCCCGAATGTAAGTGGAGAGGAGAGAGGGGCACTTTTGGTTTCACTGCATCATTCGGGAGCCAGATTTGATATTGAAACCTTTTAAAGTAGCTCAAGGGCCTTCAGCTTTTTACAACCCTGGGTTTCCTCTCCTGTAAGACCTCAGAGGGTTGGACTAGATGATCTTGGAGGCTACTGGTTCATATTGGTTGGCTGACTGTTCAAGACAGGAATTATGCAAAGGTGATAACCAACAAATGCTTGGCTGGTTGACTACGGGATCCACTGCTTGACGAGGGTGCTTATTTTCTGAGCAGAGCCCCAGGGGCTACATTCAGTGTTTTCAGAGCTAAGATTCAAACACATGGCCATTTCTGGGCAGGATGGTAGGATCAAGGTTCTTAAGTTACTTTTCAAGGACTTTTATGGACTTCCTTGGTGGTCCAGTGGGTAAGATTCCGTGTTGCCAAAGCAGGAGTCCTGAGTTCAATCCTTGGTTGGGGGACTAGATCCCACATACCATAACTAAAGATTCTTAATGCCACAAAGAACGCCTGGTGTAGCCAAATAAATAAAAATATTTTAAAAATTAACTTAAAAATATTTTATAAATCTAGAAAGTGCCATAGAAAAATAAATTCCTAGTGTTTTGCATGGTGCCTGTCACATAGTAGGAGCTGGAATACATGTTGTATGAATAACCGAAGTGTCCAACACCCAGAATACTTCTGACACTGCCTTCCCCTCCCCCAGAATGTATCAGTTCAGTTCAGTCGCTGAGTCGTGTCCGACTCTTTGCAATCCCATGGACTGCAACACGCCAGGCTTCCCTGTCCATCACCAACTTCCGGAGCTTGCTCAAACTCATGTCCATTGAGTCGGTGATGCTGGAATGTATATGCATAGCTGAATCCACAAAAAGCTTTCAACTACTTTCCCGAATGACACTAATATTTAATCCCTGGCCTTTCCTGCATCCCCCACACACTCCCAGTCTCACAGGTCAAGTGCTGGCTATCAGCTATCCTGCTCGAAAAAGAGGGCAACAGAAGATGAGACGGTTGGACAGCATCACTGACTCAATGGACGTGAACTCGAGCAAACTTTGGGAGATAGTGGAAGACAGAGGAGCCTGGTGTGATCCAGTCCGTGGGGTCGCAAAGAGTCGGACACGACTTAGGGACTGAACAATAACAATCCTGCTCAGCAAGCTCTGTCCCTTCCTGGCTGTGTTCCTTCACCTTGCCAAGGCTCAGTTTCCTCATCTATTACATGCAGATAACCAGGCCTTTTTCAGGAGGAAAGGAATGGTCAGGTCCTCCGAGGGGTGGTGGGGGGAGTCTATAAATTAACCCACCGGTGCTGAGAATCCACCTGGCACAATGCATACTCACTCATGGTAAATACCAGCCACTAGACTCCTGTACTCAGTAGCATTCGTGCTTGGCAGTAATTAGGGCCTCATTAAATTTTAATTTCCTCTGTGCCAGACTGGATGCTTAAGGTAGAACCAAGTTGGATTAGTACTCCACAAAATGTAAGAAAAATAAATATGCTGCCCCCCCCCCCAAAAAAAAAAAAACTTTTATGTTTTGTGGTCTTTTGGATCATCAGGACCACTTCCTCACATACCACTGGGCAGGACAATTGGACATTGTTCTTAGAGCTAGAAGTGGCATTTGACTAAGTGGCAGGAAGTTCTGTTCAGCTCGGGGCTTTGCTACTAGTAATCTTTACTCCTTGAGACTCAACACGGCCAGTGATCCCAGGACTTTGCTGGATAGAGACTCATCCTACTTGACAAACATCCATGTGTTCCCCTGTGTTCTTCCAGACTCCCTGCAGTTAGACAGGGTTGTGTGAGCAGAACTGACACGTTTAAAGAGGGTATATGAGACTCTTTAGGCTTCTTTTCCTCTCTAGAAGCCTGAAAGCCAATTCTTTGAAATGATGCAGCCAAAAAAAATTCAGCTTGCCTGGCCCTAAGTCACAGCTACCTTGAAGAGCTCTTGCCCTTTGGTGCATTTCATGAAAGTAAGAAATAATCCTTGTTTGGTTAAGCCAGTAGGATATCAGGGTTTGTTTGTCACTGCATCATAGCTTAGCCTAACCTGACTACTAACACATCTTACTCAGCGCTTGTTCCCGAGCATTCATGCCTGTCTGTCACAGGCCAGTTATTTTCTAGGATACACACACAAACATAATTGAAATCTCAACAATTATTTTTCCTACCCTGTGAGATGATCCTGTAAGATTTAGTAAACTGGCCATCTGTCTTGAGATACATATTTTTTTTTCTTCTCTCCCTAGAGGAAAATAAATTGGTGACAGAACTGTGTGAGGGAGCTTCCCTGGTGGCTCAGTGGTCAAGAATCTGCCTGCCAAAGCAGGAGAGGCAGGTTCGATCCCTGGCCTAGGAAGATCCCACGTGCCATGAAGCGACTGAGCCCGTGCTCCAGAGCCCAGGAGCCGCAACTACTGCGCCCTGGCACCGCAAGCCCGCACACCCTAGAGCCCACGTTCAGCCCCAGAAAGGCCACCGCCACGAGAAGCCGGCCCACGCAACTGGAGAGTAGCTCCTGCTTGCTGCACTGAAGCCTGGGCAGCAGCAAAAACCCAGCTCAACCCCAAACAAGTAAATAAATGCAATTCTTTTTTTTAAAATACTGCATGAGGACATTTCTTGAGAATAAGGAGCTGTGTTAGTGCCAGGAAGCGCCTTCTAAAGGAAAGAGAAAAGATGCCTCTGTTACTCACCCTAGCCATGCAGTCTTTTATAATCAAAATAGTAAACTCTGGAAGGAAATGCAGGGTCCACATCTGTGTATCCCACTCACAGAGGCACTTAACACAGAGTCTTCATAACCTCTAACTAACACACCAGCTCTGCAGTGTGGCAAGTACCTGGGCTCTGAGATCACTCAGGTCTGGCTTTAAATCAAGTTAATTTCATAAAGCCTCACTTTCCTCAGATGTCGAATGGGTATAAAAATTTCTACCAAGTGGCGTCGTTGGGGGAATGAAAGAAATTAAAATAAGGTAGGGTAGACAACATGCTTGGTTCAATAGCTGGCATATAGCAAGCATTCAATCAATGCATGTCCTTCTTTCTACCACCTTTAGAGTTTGGTTTCAAGTTCAGACTTGGCCAAAAAAAAAAAAAGAGTTTGTTTACTATTGGAAGTGGTAGAAAGATCCTGCGGTATTGCTCTGGGTGCCACACAGGACGGTGGACACGGTGTTCCTGGAAGGAAACAAAGGTTGCCGCCACGTCAGAGGAAAGAAGTGCACCCAGGATGCACACAGAGGCCAGATGTTCAGATGAAGCAGCCGGGCTGAACCAGGGAGGCAGGCAGATCGTCATAATTTGGCCAAGAGGCCCTCAAACCTGGGACAAAGGCAGCCTGGGACGGAAGATGTCTGGCCAGCTTCCTGTGACGAAATGGTCCAGTGACTGTCCTTCCAGGCACTAGCAACGCCAGCCACCAGGGGCAGCAGCGGGTAGCAACTGCTACTTCACCTCCTTCCGACCCAGAACACAGGCTCCCGAACCGGCCAATCATTCCCTCATTTGTAGAACCAACCAGTCACTCGAGGGACAGTCATTTGGAACCTGCTCACTGGGCCAGCTCTGGGTTGGTGCTGGGAACATGAAGACAAAGAGGAAACTCTCCTTTGGGGCGGAGGGTGGTCCATGGTTTTTCAGGGAGATAGATGTGCAAAAATATCAAAATCCACATGCTAGGATTTCTAAGCAGTTATTTCCAGGGCAGGAATGAGTGAAAGTGTTAGTTGCTCAGTTGTGTCTGACACCATGGACTGTAGCCTGCCAGGTTCTTCTTTCCATGGGGTTCTCCAGGCAAGCATACTGGAGTGGGTTGCCATTCCCTTCTCCAGGGGATCTTTCTGACCCAGGGATCAAATCTGGGTCTCCTGCAGGTTCGATTGCAGGCAGATTCTTTACAGTCTGAGCCACCAGGGAATTGCTAAGTCTAGGGGATGAGTCTTGCTGGGGAGAAGGACCTACATGTGGAAAAGGAAAGAAAATGGAAAGAAGGTGGAGCATGCGGGGTTCAGGGCTTGGCCTTGAATGGCTGAAGTGTGGGGCACATGTGGAGTGGGAAGTGGTTATGGCAAAATATGTCTGGTGGGTAGAGGTCAGCTCTCAAAGAATCTGGACTTGATCCTATGGGTCAGAAGTTATTCAGCAGCAGTCCTTGGCATGGACAGGAAAGTCCACTCAAATGGTTTTGATTTGGGGTTTTTGAGTGCCTTTCAGCTGGACATGTCCTTTCTACTTCGACCCACTACCTACCACTTCCCAGGTGATGCTACTGGTAAAGAACCTCCCTGCTAACAGGAGACACAAGAGAAGTGAGTTCAATCCCTGCATTTGGAAGATCCCCTGGAGAAGGAAATGGCAACCCACTCCAGTATTCTTGCCTGGAGAATCCTATAGACAGAGGAGCCTGGCAGGCCATAGCCCATGAATCACAAAGAGTCAGACAGGACTGAAGCGACTAAGCATGCACGATCACTTCCTACTGTCCTATAACTGACTCCTTTACTTGTTTCTGTTGCCTGCAAACCCCCTAACAGCATTTGGGTTTATGACTCCTGGGAGGTTTTTTGGAGGTCAGTGGAACATGATCAGATTTGGTGTTTTAGAGCCACATGTCATTGGAGTGGAGCCAGGGAGGGAATGGTGACATCTGCCATGACATGTATTCCTTCCCTTAAGACTTCCTCCTCTCTTACTGAAAAGTTTCTGTTCATTTTGGGTGGTCAGACCCCGTATGACTCCCCACTCCTATCTCAACACACATACAGATTCTATTTTATTTGATTCTGTTTATCAACTGAGCAGTGGTGTACTGAGCCACCACTCAACCAGAGCTAGGTGTTCAGGTAGCAGGGGATGGGGGTGGGGGAGTGGGAATCAAAGTGTAAATCCCTGTGTCCAGCAAGACTGAGGTCTTGTCACAGTGCCAGAACATACCTGAGACCACTGGTGAGACACACAGCGACACCATAGCACAGGCCACCCGGGCTCCATGCAGGTGCGTGGCTGGCACGGTGCATGCACAGAGCTGGCAGGGCACCAGCCAGGAGGTCTGAACTGCCAGCAAGCCGCCGTCCCCCGAGGCAGGACCACTGAGCCAGAAATGCCACTGCTGAGCATATACCCTGAGAGAACCATAATTCAGGAAGACACATATACCTCAATGTTCACTGTAGCACTATTTACAACAGTCAGGACAAGGAAGCAAGCTCAGTCAGTCAGTTCAGTCGCTTAGTCCTGTCTGACTCTTCGCGACCCCATGAACCACAGCACGCCAGGCCTCCCTGTCCATCGCCAACTCCCAGAGTTTACTCAAACTCATGTCCATTGAGTCGGTGATGCCATCCAACCATCTCATCCCCTGTCATCCCCTTCTCCTCCTGCCTTCAATCTTTCCCACCATCAGGGTCTTTTCAAATGAGTCAGCTCTTCACATCAGGTGGCCAAAGTATTGGAGTTTCAGTTTCAACATCGGTCCTAGATGTCCATCAACAAATGAATGGATAAAGAAGATATGGTACATATTTTCAATGGAATATTACCCAGCCATAAAAAGGAATGAAATTGGGTCATTTGTAGAGACGTGGATGGACTAAGAGTCTGTCATACAGAAAGAAGTAATTCAGAAAAACAAATACATATATCAATGCATATATATGGAATCTAGGGAAATGGTACAGATGAAGCTATTTGCAGGTCAGGAATACAGATACAGGATGTAGAGAACAGGTATGTGGACAGAGAAGGGGAGAGGGAGCATGGGACGGACGAATTGGGAGGGTAGCACTGACATTCACACGACCACGTATAAAACAGATAACTAGCGGGAAGCCGCTGTGTAGCGCAGGGAGCTCAGCTTGGTGCTCTGTGATGACCAAGACGGGTGAGATGTGGGTGCGGTGGGAGGGAGGCTCAAGAGGGATGGGATACACGTATATGTACAGCTGACACATGTTGTTGTACACCAGAAACTAACACAACATTATAAAGCAATTACATTCCAATAAAAACTATTAAGAGAGGTGAGTCCATTTAAGCCATGTGCAGAATCAATGTGGCCTTTGACCAAACCAAACAAGAAGTCTCTCATCATTTCTATTACTGAAACATCTATACCCAGAAATCTTGAAATTGAGTCCTCAAATCTCCTACTAGGATCAATCAGCATATGCCTCCCCAACCCTGAAAGAGCATCCCTTCCCTGTCTCACCTTGATCCCCACAGGTACTATCCATCAGGTACTTTCTCAACCTGTGAGCACAGGAATTGCGCTCTGGCTTTCGTGTTAACAGAGCCAGACCTGGAGTACCTGCAGCCCAGCTAAGAAACGCGTGAGGTGAGAGCGAGCCAGCGCTGGGCTCTGTGGATGGGCCCACCACTCCCGGGACAGGCGGAGCAGGTCCGCGGAGGGCGTGGTGGTCGGTTCCCTTCATCTCAGGTCACCCTCTGGCCGCTGGGTGACGGCTCTCCCGAGGGTGGGGGTGAGGCTGCCCGTCACAGACCCAAAGCATCAGGCCCTCCCTCAACCACAGTGACTCACAGGCAGCCTCACGGACGACGGTGTGAGGTGCGTCTGTGCCAACAGCATGGTGCTGGTCAGCATTTCCAGGGCACTGCCTGGGTGCTGGGTGCTGTGCTCAGTCCCTCACAGGCGTTTGCTGTTATGTAGTCGCTCAGTTGGGTCCAACTCTTTGTGACCATATGGACTGTAGCCCGGCAGACTCCTCCGTTCATGGGCTTTTCCAGGCAAGAATGGAGTGGGTTGCAGTGCCCTCCTCTAGGGGATCTTCCCGACCCAGGGACTGAACTTGCGTCTCCTGCATTGGCAGGCGGGTTCTTTACCGCTGAGCCGCCAGGGAAGCCTCTCACAGGTACGAGCCCCTGTGATTTTGCACAGCAACCCTGTGAGCAGGGACTCTGCTTCCGCAGGTCCAGGTCGGCTCGCTGTGTGGAGCTGCAAATGCACAAATTCTCCAGCCAGACTGAGGACCCCTCCCGGGAAGGGGTGGTGGCTTGGTCTTCGGTGTCCCCACCCTCATCCCTCCCCAACCCTGACATGGAACACAGAACCCCACACGCAAGGGCAGGGTGGCGGCCGGGCCAGGACAAAGGTGAGGCAAGTAGCAAACCAGGAGGCAACGTTTAGGGAGGCACTCCCTCCCTCGTGGGTGCTGAGCCCGCACTTGCTGACGCTGACAGCAAGCATCATCTAAGATGCCAGACACAGGGCCTCATTTGCTCGTTAGTCCCAGCCCTGGGTAGGGAACTGGTCAGACTGGTGTGCGTGGTGTGTGTGTGTGCAAAGCCTGTTTCCTTTACTCTCTAGCCCTGTGACTGACCTTCCCCACTTGGTGCCTCAGTTTCCTCATCTGTAAAACGGAGCTTCTGGTAATACCAGGAGGTGGGGAAAGATATGGAGAAATCCGAATCCCCATACACTGCTGATGGGAATGTAAAACGGAAACAGCCAGAACGGTTTGGCAGTGTCTCAAAATGTTAAACACAAACCCCAGCACTTCCACACATAGATAGCCACCTAAGAGAAATGAAAACGCATGTCCACACAGAGACTGCAACGTTATTATAATGGCCAGACGTAGACCCAACCCAACTGCCCAGCAGCAGGTCACCGAATAAACAAAACGGCCCACGATACCACTGTGGTATGATATGAACTGTGTCCCACCCAAATTCATTTGCTAAAGCCCTATTCCCAGAATGTGAGTCAAGGCCTTCAAAGAGGTGATTAAGTTAACATGAAGCTGTAAGGGTGGACTCCAGTCCAATCCTCACAAAAAGAGGAAACTGAACCCACAGAAGAGACATAATAGAGGCATGTGCGCAGAGAAAAGGCCATGCAAGGATGTGGTGAGAAGGCAGCGGCTGCAAGCCAATGAGAGGCCTCGTGAGCCACCAAACCTGCTGACACCTTGAGCTTGGACTTTCAACCTCTAGATCTGTGACAAGATAAATGTCTGTCCTTTAAGCCACCCAGTCTGTGGTATTTGGCTATGGCAGCCCCAGGTGGTCTATGCATGCAATGGAATATCATTTAGCCACAAAATAATATGCAGTCCTGATGCATGCTGTGACATGGAGGAACCTCAAAAACATGCCAAGTCAAAGAAGCATATGAAAGACCACGTACTCTATGATTCCTTCTATATGGAATGTCAGTAAAGGCGAAGCTATACAGGCAGAAAGAAGATCAGTGGTTGTCTAGAGCTGGTGGGGAGGGGGTGGGAGACAAGGATGGAGAATGACTGGCAAGGGGCACAGGATCTCTGTTTGAGATGATGGGAATGTTCGAAGATTAGACCCTGGTGACAGATGCACACCTCTGTAGACACACTAGAAGTCAGTAGAATGTACATTTTAAATGTGTGGATGTGAAGATATTTATTTTTAAATTTTTATTTATTTTAATTGGAGGCTAATTACTTTACAATACTGTACTGGGTTTGGCCATACATTGACATGAATCAGCCATGGGTGTACATCTGTCCCCCATTCTGAACCCCCCTCCCACCTTCCTCCCCATCCCATCCCTCAGGGTCATCCCAGTGCACCAGCCCTGAGCACCCTGTCTCATGCATTGAACCTGGACTGGCAATGTTTCACATATGATAAGATACATGTTTCAATGCTATTCTCAAACTACTTTTTAAAATGTGACTAGTACTAACATCTATGCTACAGAGATGCCCAGGGCCCGACACACAGCACTTGGGACTTTTTACTATACTTAAATAAGTATCTGTTGCTCAACTGAAAGTTGCCTAAAGTGCCTCCAAGTTCCTTTATTTTTAGAGACCTTTAGTTTTACAGAAAACTAAACTGGCCATCCCCAGCGATGCTGTGTCCCTAAGTGGCCTGCCCACCCAGGACTCCCAATCAGCATCTTCCAGCTGCAGCATGCCCGCCCGATGTAGCTGCAGCTGCTCTGGTCTTGGGTGGCACAGATGTGTGCTGGAGTTCCGGCTCTGCCCTCCCCACTATCCGCTTAGCAGGGCTGCCGTACAGATGCCCTGGGCTATGACGTGAGGTGTGAGGGGCACAAAGCCTATGCACAGTTGACATTCAATACACCAGGAACAACCCCCACGCAGGAGAAGGCCCTTCATCGAGCTCTGAACACACACCCATCCTTGTGTTCCTTAGCGAGGGCTGGTGGCTCGGCCCCCCAGGCGCTAATCAGTGGGGTGGGGCCCTCTTGCTGGAACCGCAGGTGCACAGAGGGTAGGAGGGGACACACGTGCACGAGCCTGAGCCTTAAGAGCACTAGGTGTGGTGTAGGACTGCCTGGCTTCCAGAAACCTTGGACAAAGGACTTCCCCATTCTGTGCTTTTTCATCGATTAAATGGGGATAACAGAGTCTTCCCATCTCCCAGAAGTGCCGTGGGCTAGCCCACAGAAAGCACTTGGGCCCTGCGCCTCTGATGTCAGGAAGCATTGCTGCTAAGTGCCAAATGACCATGACCTTCCTGAGAGCAGGGATGTTGTTTTCTTCCCCTGGCAGGTGCTCAGTGAGTGTCCGCTGATTGGACAGAGGAAGTAAACCAGACAGCGCAGAAGAGGAAAAGTCACGCGCTGCCATATGATTGTGCCTCCTTGGGTCAATTCCCTCATTTCTCTGGGCCTCAGTTTCCCTAAGTTGGAGCAGGCAACCCCGAAACTTCCTTCCCGCTAGAACACTCCTTGATCCTACTCGTGCACCGTGCTGCTATTATTCTCATCCTCCCAACATCCCCCTCCGGGGACAACAGAGGACATTAGACTTTTTACAATAAATCCCGTTTCTAAAAGTACCGAAGTCAGGCCACGTTCAATATCACAGTGTCGACTGCAGCCCCCATCTTTGGAGGGTCTCCCACCAGTGCACAGGTGGGAGACCTGTGATCCAAAAGTGATCACACCCACCAGTGATCCAAACCCTTTCTGTTCTGTGGCTCCCTGCACCCAGGAGTCTCTGCTCTTGGAAATGACCTGAAGTCTTCCAGTTCTCCTGAACTGTGTGGCTCTGGCAGAAATTCACTGCATGCTTAGAATCAATTAAATTCCAGGCTGTTCTATAGGATAATGCCGCCTCGGTGCTCTCTATCAGGGGAGGTTTGGTGAGGGCCTGTGCTCCTCTCTGCTCCTGTCTGCAGCCACCAGCATCCCTTCCCCTTGCTTCTTGGCTGGGAGGAGGGGGCGGTCTCTTTTTCCATCTTCTGGCTGTCAGTCCACACGCCCTGCCTCCTTTAGCCCCTGTCATTCTGAGGCCTTTCCCTACCCTCTCTGGGCCACCACCCATCCTAAACAACTTGGCCATGTGCAATATCCAGCTCTAACCAGACTGGGTTGCAAATATCTTAAAGATGCTGCTCCTCAAAGACAAGGGTGCACTGCACAGGAACATAATTTCTCAACGTCCTCCTGCACAGGCCAGGAAGATTTCATGGGGGCTCTGCATACCCACAGGGGCTAAAGGAGCCTGAGATGGCTTTTTCATTTGAGCGATTCAGCCCGGTCTTGTAGTTTAAGAACAGCAGGAAAGTAATGTCAGCTGAAAGGAGTTTTCTGTGTGCTATTTAACTAAATGGCTCTGCAGCTGGAAAGAACCATGGGCAGACGTGTTATGATTCAAGGGCTCCCAATTACAATGATCCTCTTTTATTGTATAAAAACAGCAACCCAGCCATTCTCCACCCTCCCAACGCCTGCTCCCCCCACCTCCTGCCCCCATTGGCTGGCAAGGCTGTTCAGCATCCTGAAAGTAGCACCCAGCTTCTCCTCCGTCTCCAACTCTCAGCTGTCAGCCCACTGGGATTCCTTCTCTTGCCAGAGCCAGGGAGGAGAGGGTGGCGTGCCCCCTGGAGAATGTTCTAGTGTAGACACTGACAGACGCTTAGAATTGTCTTGGGAGTGGGGTTCGGGTGGCTAAGGATAACAGGCACAGATCTGGAATTCTCTTCTGTTTTAACGAATCTTACACCACACACACAGACACACACACACGTGTGCGTGCCTGTGTGCACTGACTCCTACATTCCTTTAGCAGAAAAGCTGTCAGACTGTCCAGAAACTCATTCTAAAACTGTCCCTTCTCCCTCCATATAGTTCCAGGCCTCCAGAAGACATCAGAAAGACCTGGTGAGGGGCTCTCCTGGTGGTTCAGTGGTACAGAATCAGCCTACTGACGCAGGAGACACAAATTCAATCCCTGATCTGGGAAGATCCCACATGCTGCGGAGCAACGAAGCCCGAGCGTCACAACTACTGAGCCTGTGCCCTAGAGCCCGGGAGCCGCAACCACTGAAGTCCGTGTGCTCTAGAACCCCTGCTCCACAACAAGAGAAGCCACTGCAACGAGAAGCCCAAGTACCGCAACTCGAGTAGCCCCGCTCACCCAAACTAAAGACCCCGCAGCGACGGAGACCCAGCACTGCCAAAAATAGATACATAAACATAGTTACACATACTTATAAAGACCTGGTGATGCATGAGTACCGGGCTTAGAATCAGGCTGATGTGAACGCGAATCTTGGCTACCGCCTGAGACCAAGCACCTGACCGCTCTGCGCTTTGCTCTCCTTTGGTCTTTAAGATGAGGCTCCACTGTGGCCCTGGATGCACTCCTCAGAGTCACTCTGAAGGACACAGTGAAGAGAGCACGTTCAGCAGGGTGCCTGGCACACAGTGGGTACCCAGCTTTTGGATGCTCTTACTGCTCTGAAGATGGGGGCACCGTGTTTGCGGTGTGTCTGGTGGGGGACAGGGGGCTTTGTATTCTATTCAATCTCACCAGCCAGAATGGTCACAACTGGGGTCAGGGGCCCGGGGCGGGGGGAGATGCTCCTGAGGGGTACAAATGGCAGCCTCGCTGAGGAATGGTTTTCCTGAGCCTTTCTGCAACAGTGATTTAAACCGCCATGCTAGCACTAGCCTTGCATGTGTGCCTGCAGCCTGCTCCGTGTAGAATCGGGTCGTTCCTCGGTTTTCTGCAGCTGGTTTGGAGTCCAGAAGCCGCAGGTGCAGGCATCCAACCAGCCCAGGAAATCTCATTCATCTTTTCTCTCTACCCTTCTCACCAGCAGGCTACTTTTCTCTCCCACAGAGTCTGTTCTGGGCCCCCAGTAGGGAGCATTCCCTCCCAGAGAAAGAGCTAAATCAGCCTGGCCACCCTTCGAGGCCCCAGGAACACAGAAATCCACTCCCCGCCCAGAGCCTGACAGCAAACGGTTCCCAGGGTTTTGCCGATTTCCCCCTGCAAGGTGAACCAGGCGTGGCTTTAAATCCAGGAAAGTAAAGCCAGCAGGTGCTTCGAACTTCTCCGTCCCAAACCAAGCCTGTGCACCTCTAAAGTCTGAACCTCTTATACCAAAGTGAGTGAATGCCTGGGCCACACTCCTTCATGTCGATCCCCCATGAATCAACAGCACAAGCATTTCATTCACGACAGGTTTCATGTGGTAAATATTGTTGTACCGAAACACTGTGTAATAAGATTTAATCCCCACTAAGTGTTTCAGTACTAGGGGACAAGAGGCGGGCAGGAAGAGGAAGAAAGTGTGTAAACTATGGCTTTTAACAGGTAAACTGTTCACCAGGGGTGGGGTGGCGGGGAAAGAGAGGCGTTAGCAAGAAAACTTGATTCTGACTCTGGTCTTTTTTGATTCCCTTTTAAAGTCTGAGTGGAACATGATGGACTGTTGCCAAGACAGTTTTTCTTCTTGGGGGTCTGCTACACGTGTGTGTGTAGGAGACACACACACACACACACACACACACACACACACCATTGCCAATCAACCCCTCTTAAATGCATGACTTCAAGCATAGAAACAGGAAACAGATTGGGGTGGATGTTGTTAAAATCACAACCTATCTGATGGAGGGTGGGGGCAGGGAATTGAGAGGACTTTCTCTTTTTCAACTACAAAAGAAACTACCCTGTCAGTACCCAGAACAATGCCCACTCTGTGGCCTACCACCGGGGTATGTGAGCAGCTGAGCATCTTTTCAGAACGGCACTGCCTGGATTTGCCCATGACACAGCACATTACCCGAACCAGGGTCCCACTGTGATATTTCAAGAGAGCTCGCCATGTCAGAAGTTGCTCAGATTTGCCACAAATGAACGCATATGTGAGTGTGTGTGGGGGGGGGGGGGAGAGGGTGGGATGGAGGAGAATTGCAATGAACTGGGGACAGTTGGGGTCTTGAAATCTATGGCACAGATTCATGCATGTTAATTACCTGGCCCCTCTCAAGGATACAAGAAAGTCACATCCTAGAGGTGGTGGCAAGATGGTGGCGCCAGGTGAGGATGGTGACAACAGGTTACATTTACTGAGCAGAATCCACGTGTCAGGCACTATGCTAAACCCTTTTGTAAATTTCTTCAGCTCCACAACAATCCAGAAAGCAGCTACTGGATTAATCTCCATTTTAGAGCTGAGGAAACTGAAATTTATATGTAACAGCCCCCAATCATAAAGTGATTAACTGAGACGAGAATCAGGAATGGTGGCCTTGCTGGAGGAAGCCAGTGTGGGGAGACTGACAGAAGGGCCTCTGCGAGCATCCCCTCTGTGTACATACATAGTTATGACTGACTCACGTTGTAGGGCAGAAACCAACACGACACTGTAAAGCAATTATCCTCCAATTTCAGGATTGGGAGCTCGTATACACCCGTGGTGGATTCATGTCAATGTATGGCAAAACCAATACGGTATTGTAAAGTAAAATAAAGTAAAACTAAAACTAAAAAAAAAAAACAAAGCTGAAGGGTCACAACCAAAATTATTCTGCTGATGAGTGCTGGAGCTGCAGGTGGGACCCGGGGAATCTGAGGGTCAGGAGAAAGGCAAGCGTCATGTTTGGGGAGTCAGCTGGTCCTCCCTTCCAGTGTGTCCAGTTCCACTCACTGAGTTACTGCAAAAGGAAAGCTAGCTGCATCCTGGTGACAGCTGACTAAAGGCTTCCCTGGTGGCTCAGCGGTAAAGAATCTGCCTGATGCAGGAGACGCAGGAGACAGGGGTGGGGGGGTGGCGTTTGATCCCTGGGTCAGAAAGATCCCCTGGAGAAGTAAATGGCTAACCCAGTCGAGTATTCTAGCCTGGAAAATCCCAAGGACAGAGGAGCCTGGCGGGCTACACTCTATGGGGTCACAAAAAGTTGGACACGACTGAAGTGACTGAGCATGCACACAGTAGCTGACTAACATCAGGTTAATTTTGGATTCCTATTGGCAGAACCTAAAAGAAAGTCTCCCTCACTTTCTTAGTGTGCTGTCTTCTTTTTGCCCTAAGGCAGAACTGGTCCCCTGGACTGAAACTTTCCAGAACTCATTCTAGTTCAAATAAGAACCAAGCTGCTTTCTTTCCATAAGGCACACTGCTGTCAGTCTTACCTTCTTAAAACACCTGACAGTCCTTCCTCAGAAGCCTGCCATGGCTCCCTCAGTTCAGCTCAGTTCAGTCGGTCAGTCGTGTCCGACTCTTTGCGACCCCATGAAGCGCAGCACGCCAGGCCTCCTTGTCCATCACCAACTCCCGGAACTTACTCAAACTCATGCCCATCAAGCTGGTGATGCCATCCAACCATCTCATCCTCTGTCATCCCCTTCTCCTCCCGCCTTCAATCTTTCCCAGCATCAGGGTCTTTTCCAATGAATCAGTTCTTCACATCAGGTGACCAAAGTATCGGAGTTTCAGCTTCAGCATCCGTCTTTCCAATGAGTATTCAGGACTGATTTCCTTTAGGATGGACTGGTTTGATCTCCTTGCAGTCCAAGGGACTCTCAAGAGTCTTCTCCGATACCACAGTTCAAAAGCATCAATTCTTCGGCGCTCAGCCTTCTTCACAGCCCAACTCTCACATCCATACATGGCTCCCTAGTACCTACAAATTAAATCAACCTCCTCCATGTCTGCCCCCAAGTCTGGCGTCATCTCTCTGCACAATCTTCCCTGCATCTCTCTCTCTACCTCAGCAGAACACACGTGGCTCCTAGGACGCAGTTTTCACTTCATCCAGAATACACCACTTTTCTCATCTGAAGCCACACACACTTTATCTGCCAACTCAACAGTTCCACCATTCACCCCTTCTGCCTAACAAGCTGAATCCCTGTGTGTTTGTGGCATTGATGCACCTAACTAAAAACATGTGATTGCACCTTCTCCAGTAGGTTCTGGTGACCATGTGGCACAGTTCTGGTCAAGCTAAGGACAGAAGTCCCTGAGAGGGGTGTCCCTTTCCAAATGTAACAGTAAAGCCACACTAGGTAAATGTTCTGTGTGCCTCAGTCATCCTACTTCTCCTTTCCTGGAAGGCAGATGTGAGGCCTGGAGATGCAGCAACCCCTTCCCACCATGAGGTGACAGACCTGGGGTCAAATGCCTATAACTCTATGGGTGGCAGAATAGAAAGGCAGAGCCTCGGTCCCCAGTGGTACAGCTGAGGCACCATTCCATCCACTTTCTTCTTGTCCAACACAAATAGGCCCCCATCTGGTTAAGTCATGGGTGGGCAGAATTTCTGGTGCTAACAGCTGTGTGCAATGATACCGGACACACCTCCAGACATGGTTCCTCCTCAGTCATGGGTAGTTTCCCAGCTACCCACTCTGGGAAATCCTCTATGGGATCCCTCACAGCGCAAGAACTGCACCCTTCATGCTACTTCCACAGTAGTTAACTCTTCTCAATTCTAGCACCTATTTAATTCTGCTTGATGTGGCCTGCTGGCTGCTCAAACTCCTAGGTGGTAAGGGGTCTCAGTCCACTAACATCTCCCTAGTTCCTGGAGCAGGGCTTTGCATCAAGGTTAGAGAGATGCTCCATTTCATCAGCATCTCCATCATGTCTAGAATAGCGCATTGGCATGTGGACGGCGCATGTTCTGGACTCCGGAACTCTGCTTACTGTTAACTGTTTGGCCTTGAGCAAGTTAGAGAACCTCTCTGTGTTCCTAGGTCCTCATCTATATAAAGGAGAGAATGACAGTACTTGCCCCACTGGGTTGTCACAAAGACAAAATAGTTTAATTCTAAGCACTCGGTCCCTGACATATAAAAGTGCTTAATGACTATAGCCCTTTATTAGTGTGATGAATATTATAGTTATGGAATAAACAAATCAACATAGAGTTGCTAAATATAAATGAATTAAGAGATGAATTAGGACTTCCCTGGGGGCTCAGATGGTAAAGCGTCTGCCTACAATGTGGGAGACCCAGGTTCACTCCCTGGGTCGGGAAGATCTCCTGGAGAAGGAAATGGCAACCCACTCCAGTATTCTTGCCTGGAAAATCCCATGGATGGAAGAACCTGGTAGGCTACAGTCCACAGGGTCGCTCACGACTGAGCGACTTCACTTTCTTTCACGTAGGAGATGAAACCCAGGAAAATTCCTACAAGTTTGGACCACTGGGCAGTGGTCCCTGTTCCCTCTATCCTGGCTTTACTTTTCATCCTAACTACAACTTCCCATATCTGAGGAGCTGCTATACTGGAGTGCTGTCTGAGACTTGGCTTCAAATGCGGAGTCTAACTCTTGTTGTGTGGCTTCTGGTCAAGTTTTTGTCACCTCTCTGAGCTTCAGTTTCTTCCACTGTAACCTTGGGATAATAATCGTATTTATCTCATAGGGTTAAAGTGAGAATTAAATGGTAAAGCATGTAAAATATACAGCATTATGCCTGGCATACTGAAACAGTGTTGGCAACTGTTATCAAACACTGTCATTATCCTTTTTTGTCAAATGTACAGCACCCCACTGAGTCTCAAGGTCCTGATGGGGACAGGACACTTGAGGTGGGGTTGCCTTTGGGCATGTCAAGATACGTTGCATTTACATTGGGAGAATACTTGTGTGCCAACAAACATTTGTGGCGTCTTGATTTTTGCCTTTAAATGGGAATTAGTATATTCAATTTACCCCGAAACCTTGGCCTCTGAATTTTCCCCTTAAGAGCTGTTAACTTCCAAGTGGATCCTTCGCTGACACCAAACCTGGCCAGAAGGTAAATATGCACATGAGAACAGTCAATGGAGCAGAGTGTTTAACTAGCAATGATATTCCCAGATAGTGTGTCCAGTCATTGTCTGGGACACATTTCAATCGTACTTGTAGATTTCCCCCCTTGTAGAATATGTCTCTACAGCTTTATATTAATTTTCCCTTTAAACTTAAACCTTCATGTGAGTCCCGTTCAAGCACTTGAGGGCTCCATTAATCTATTTTTACTATTAAACGTGCCATTTTACAAGATATTTATTCCACTTGGTTGTTATCCAAATGCTTTTCGACATTACTGCCCTGGGACTCCACTACTTTAACTCACTGCCCTCATAAACAGAAAATCACCTTTTGACGGAAATCTTGAAGAGCTCTCAGAACTTCACTCCCTACACTTCAAGGCATTCACTTCTGCTCAACACTACAGGAGAGAGAATGCGCATGTGAATGAGTGAATGAGTCTATGTATGTGTTTTAAGAGGATAATTGTGGGAAGTTTGAGCAACCCGAGGAACAGCGAAGGGGGCAATGCCTGTCCCCCAAATCCTGCACCCCACCCCCCACCCCACGGCCTGACTCGGACTTAGGGAGCTGTTATTAGTAACATTAACAACACCAGGGGGCTTCCCTGATGGCTAAGACGGTAACGAATCTGCCCGAAATGCGGGAGACCCAGGTTCGATCCCTGGGTCGGGAAGATCCCTGGAGGAAGGAAAGGCAACCCACTCCAGTATTCTTGCCTGGAGAATTCCCATGGACAGAGAGACTTGGTGGGGTGGGGTGGCCATAGTTCACGGGGGTCGCAAAGAGTCGGACACGACTGAGCGGCTAACATTCAACATTAACACTGATAACAGGGAGACCGTCGGGGATCGCGCTGGACAGAACGCCAGGGTCCGAAAAGACTTCGTGACCCCTGGGGCCCAAGCTGGGCAGCGCCACTTTCAAAGGGAAGGGGTCCAGGGAAAGTCTTGGTTTCCCCACCTTCCTCCTCCCCCACCTTCCAGACAAACAAAAGGCCATCGCGGAAATTGCTGTGAAGGCAGAGACCCCACTGGCTTGGAAACCAATCCATCAGGTGGAAGCCTGAGCAAATCACAACTTGGCTTCCCCGTCAAGTTTTCTCCCCAGCCGCCCACACCCTTCTCCCCTTCCGCCGCCGCCTCCCGAGCTCCGCACGGCGACGAGCCCAAGGGGACCGTCCTGTGATGCTCACTGGTTTCCAACTTTCCGCTCATCTGCGTCTCCGCAGCCTCCTGCACAGCGGCTGGGAAAGGGGCAAGTTTGCAAAGGCGAAGAGTCGACCAAGTCCCGGGGACCCCACCAAAGCGCCGTAACACCAACAAAGCTGAACCTCTCCCGTGGGGGCAGAGACGAAACGCGCCCCCTGCGGTTCCGGGCCGGGGGGTGGCGGGTGGCGG
>SJYT01027922.1:128387-235207 GCA_006410635.1 Cephalophus harveyi | reverse complement strand
CGTGGGAAACAGGGGGCCAAGCCAGCCTGCCAGCCAGCCAGACAGACAGAAGCCCCCGTACGGAGAACAGTGGCCAAAATTTTTTAAAAGGGGGGGGAAAAAAGGAAAAAAAAAAGGGGGGGAAAATGTCTCGATCAGTGGGGAATCTACGCCAAAACCCACATGATCTGTAACGTCAGCATGCGTATTTGCATACGATACCACCACCCGAGCTGCCACCCGGGCTCGGGTTCCGCAGAAAGTTACAAAGTGAAATTCAGCTCCCTCCGGAGACGCCGGCGAAATGTCAATTTTCAGGCGGGAGCTAGAGGGGTGGGAGGGGGGGAAGCTAGCCCTCAAGGCGCTGGTTACTAGCCAAGGTTGGGGTGGGGGCCCCGTAAATTAAGTTAAAAGTCTGAGCCCAGTAACGGACTCGGTGGAATTTCTGCTAGGGGAGGAGGGGGAGGCGCGAGCGAGATCATTGAATATTAAGCAGGACCCGGCGAGGCGGCCACGGCCGAACCTTCCCGGTGCAATACCCATTTTCTTTATTAAAAGTTCAAGGTGTCATTGATGAGCTCAGCAAACTGTTGATCCCGACCACGTGGAGTGGCGGACGGAGGGACTGCGGGGCGCGGCTGCTCCAGCGCGAGCAAGCGGCAACCGGGACCCCGCGTCCCTCCCGCAGCGCAAGGGTGGGGCCGCCGCGCGCCCCGGGGCGCGGCCTGCGCGTTCTCCCTTCTGCTAGGGGAGGAGGGGGAGGCGCGAGCGAGATCATTGAATATTAAGCAGGACCCGGCGAGGCGGCCGCGGCCGAACCCTCCCGGTGCAATACCCATTTTCTTTATTAAAAGTTCAAGGTGTCATAGATGAACTCAGCAAACTGTTGATCCCGACCACGTGGAGTGGCGGACGGAGGGATTGCGGGGCGCGGCTGCTCCAGCGCGAGCCGGCGGCACCCGGGACCCCGCGTCCCTCCCGCAGCGCAAGGGTGGGGCCGCCGCGCGCCCCGGGGCGCGGCCTGCGCGTTCTCCCCGCTTTGGACTCAGGGAAATAATGACAACTTAAAAAAAAAAATTTTTTTTTTTTTTAAGCGAGACACATTTAACTCCTGGAATAGGAACGAGAGCGCTTAGGGTAGGCAGGGTAAGAAAGAGCTCCTACTTATATAACGACTCGAAATTAGAGGACTTTTGCCCAAGAGAGTCTGAGATTTTCGCTTGCGCCAGGTCTGAGGTTGGTTAAACATCCTCAAACTTTTCCCCTAAGCGTCAATAAACAAACAGACGCCCCGGGAGCTGACTTAAAAACTCTTGCCTGCCAGCGTTCGCTAGGATTCTCAGACTTCCAGAAATGCACACCCCTGCGGCGCTCACAGGCAAGTCCCTCGGAAGCGAGGCGGGTCACTTTCGAAATTGCCACTCCGGCGTTCCTGGCGGAAGGGCATCCCTAACTGTTGCCTCCTCCTGGATCTCCCTTCAGGCTCCTTAGAGCAAAGGAGAGTGGGGACGTCGCTGCTCTCCGCCTACGGCCTCCGCAACCGCGAACTTGCGTTTGGGGCGCGGCGCTGCTGCCACAGTGCCCAGCTAAGGGGCTCTAAGGGATTTGGGATTCAGGAGACGCTCTGAAATCTCACGGAGAACAACCTGTCTGCGTCTCCGGGTCCTGCCAGGATGAACCCTTTTCCCCTCCGTGGGCGTCTCGACGCGTCAGCATCTCCCAGGTGTGAGCTGAGCGCGAGCGCGCACGAGCCAAGAAGGGGCGAGAGGATGCTGTCTGGGGTTGACTTGATGTTCTGAGCGCCGCGAGGAGACAAAGAGAGCCTGGGGCTGGGAGGCCCTGCGGAGTCCCCGCCTGCCCTGAAGATTAGCAGGCTCGGAGCGTCGGGGTTTCCCGGCCAGCCTTTGCTCCAGGGAATTAGAACGAACTCTAGCGGCGGCTTGCGACTCGGCTCCGGGCGCGAGGGCAGCAACAGGTGGCCGGGTGCGGCGGAGTGGCTGCAGGCGAGGACCGGGACTGGGGTGCAAACGGCTGGCTCTGGGGCTGACCGCGTGGCCAAAGCACTGAGTGACCTTTCGGCATTTTCTTTTCCGAGGCTGAGGAGAAGAAAGAAGCCAAAAGATTTTCCTAGCATCTCCCCGGAGACTCGTTTCTTCAACAGAATATCCTTCTTTGGGTCCCCAGGAATTTTTGCAATAAAAATAGCTCGTATGCAAAGCTTTCTTACTGGCTTGCACCTGTTTGTTCCGTTATTGCTGATGTAGAGTTTGCTTGTTAACAGTGCATAAAATTAGATTCTGGCCTGGGAGGGGGGTCTCTTCGCGAGACCCTCTGGCACCTGAGGCTTCAGCTGCCCGGGCAGGCAGGCTTTTAAAATATTGTTAAGAACTTGATGAATGACTATGATCCAGGTCATGTCGCATCTTTCTCAAACTCATTTGATACCTACTGTCTAAAATGCTAATCTGTTATGGGGGGGGGGGGGGGGGGGTCTCTTCCTGAGACCCTCTGGCACCTGAGGCTTGAGCTGCCCGGGCAGGCAGGCTTTTAAAATATTGTTAAGAACTTGATGAATGACTATGATCCAGGTCATGTCGCATCTTTCTCAAACTCATTTGATACCTACTGTCTAAAATGCTAATCTGTTAGTTGCCATCACACCCAGAATTTAGGGATGCTGGTTTTTTTCTTTTTTTCTTCCCTCAAGGGTGTGTCTGAAGAGTGAAAAAGAAAGATGTCCCCAACTCTTAATATTTTTATGTTGCTTACTCTTGACTCTTCCAGGTCATCTCACCATTTCCCCACCTTCCCTTGAAAATGGTAGCTCTCAACTTGTTTCCATGGAAATTACTGAAACCTTAAGGAAGCTATTCCTGTTTGAGGCTGCACCTCCGTTTTGCTGGTCAACCACCTTGGAGGGGTTTCTATAAGCCAGGTTCCCTCTCCCCCGCGCCCCTCCTCATTACCTCCTTCTTCTGGCTGGGCCAGTAAGTAATAGGATGGCAGGGTCACGGCTGAGCCAAGCAGGGTAAGCCCTGTGGACTGTTCACTGAGTTGCCATATCTTCAGGGCACTTGGATCTCCTGGGCACTGTGTGGGCCTCTTATGTGCCTCAGTGTCTTTAAATTGTTCAAAGTTTAGCATGGACTCAACCTTCACTATATAAATAAACAGGAGGGGATGAAACAAGGGTGACTTTTGGCTTAAGTGCTGGAATTTGATTTCAGTTTGCTTATGTGTAGGTGGAGTAGGCAGACCCTTATCTGCTATGATTCAGGAGCTTTGGAACCAATAATTATAGGGATAATGTTTACTGAGTGCTTTGTATACATATACCAGTTGCTTCTGAATCTTTTTTTTAACTGAAGTATAGTTGACTTACAATATTGTATTAGTTTCAGGGGTACGGTACTTAATCGTTCCAACAATCCTTAGCTAGTGATTCTCCAAATATTTTATCTTGGGTTCCTTTAGAGTTTTAGTATTATTGAGGACCCCAAATAGCTTTTGTTAACCTGAGTTTTATACATCTTGACATTTACCATATTAGAAATTGAAAAAATTAAAGCACAGGAATTTACAAACACAGTGCCATCAGAGCAATGACACTATATGTCATGTAGCCTCTGGAAAACAACTGTGTCCTTTAGAGAGAATCGGAGTGAAAATAGTAAGTAATATTTTAGCCCTATAACCAGAACAGATTTGACCTTGAGGACTCCCTGGAAGGGTCTTGGGGGCCTCCAGGATGCCTGGATAAGATTTTGAGAACCACTGTTAAGGTAAGTTATTATGTGCATTTTACAGGTGAGGAAGCCAAGGCTCTTAGAAATGTAGTAACGTGTCCAAGGCAAATGAAGGGAGCAAGGATTTACCCTATATTTTTCAGAGGCTAGAGCCAGAGTTCTTAATGATTGTACAATTCTGCCTTTTATTAACAATCCAAGCTCCACCCTCAGCCTAGAACAGCCTCCAGTGCTTCCCAGGACTGCTTTTATTAGCAGCAATTATCTTTCAAGCCTCTATTATGTATCAGCCGTTCTTACACATCATCTTGTTAAATCCTTACAACCAACCTTCCCTGTGGGTATTCTCTCTCCCATTTTACAGATGACAAAACTGCTGGTCAGATAACTTAAGAAGCTTCTTCAAAGTCACTCAGCCAGTAAGGAGAAGAATCTGGGTTCAAATCTTTGTCTGGTGGCTTCAAAACCAAGGAGAGACAGGAGTCTGTCACTTTGATTTATAGAGGCCAAGTAGGGAGGAAGCAGCTTCTGTTCATGATTTGATAAGAACTAGGCCAGGTTAAGAAGTCTTAAAAATTTAGAAATGGCAGGAGGAGAAGAAATAAAAAGCAGCATTACCCTTATGGGACCCTTAATCTAATGACAACAAATCCACACTGGCTTGCAAACTCAAAAGAGATGTGGTGGGGGGTGGGCAAAGATTTGGAATTGAGATAGGGGTTGTGGGGTTACCCCTTCCAGCTATCTGATCCCTGCATTCACATGCTAGATAAGCATTTTTCTAAATGAATGAAAAAAGAAAACAGAGAAACAAGAAAAAACATCAGCAGTCCCACCTGGCACTGGTTATAATTTTGATATGTATCTTTCCATATGTTACATTTATTTACTTTTTCCATTATGAAACTCTTAAGAGAAATGAAAACAGTTAAATATCAATTTACCAACTGTAGCATGGAATGGCCACTACTGACACGACTTACAACAAAGCGAGACAGAGTGTGACCTTTTAGAACATTCAGATTGCTTTACTGAATACCTGTGAGTGAAAGGAAGAAAGGAGGCATGCTAGACAGAGGCTGTCTCCTTGCATGTCTGCATCTCCCCACCCCGTGGCTTGATGTAAAATGTCTCGTGCCCTGAGATCACCCCATGGCATTGGTAGCGGTGGAGCTGGGACTTGATGTTTTCAAGTTTACAGCAGGAGCTTGGCTTGGCAGCGACTTGATCCTGCTTGGAGTGGAGAGCTGAAAGTTTACCAAATGGGGAAAACTCAGAGATTAGTTTTTCTTTGATTTTTACAGTCTGGTTTGATCCTTGCATCATCTCTATAAGGAAAGCTGAACTGGCATTATTGTTCCCATTTTACGGAGGGGGTTACTGAGGGTCATAAAGATCACATCATTAGTTCAAGTTCACAAACTAAATTCGGAACCACAATTTAAATCCAGGGCTTGTAACTGCAAAACTATATAACTATGCCCCATCTTCATCACTTTTTATCATACCAAAAGGGGTCTAAACGTGGCTCCTATCAGATATTGTCTCTCTTTTCTTATAGAACCCTGGAAGAGAATTATTATATCTACTTATACTTTTATTTGGTTGTATCCCCACTAGAATGTAAGTTTCCTATGGCCAGGTACTTTGCTTACTTCATTGCTGTTGTATCCTTATGTTTAAACCAGCATGGCATATCACAGGTGCACCACAAATGAATGCTGAATGAATGAAGGAAGAATAAATGCACTTCTTGTCAAGGTTTATCCAGTTATAGGGAGCCAATGCTTTTCAAGAGTATTCACATCTTCTGTTTACCTAGAGTGACCTTAGCTAAGCACATCAGTTACCAGGATCAAGGCTTGTGTTTCTATGGTGCATAGGCTTTGTCTCTGGTGAGACACAGCGTGGGTGGTCAGTCCTCATTTGAATTCTCATCATGAGAAACATTAGCAACAGAAAACCTTGCATCAGATCTTTTGAACCATTCAAGATGACTTATGATAAATTCCTTGATAACTCATTACTGGGTTAAAATATACACATAATTCTAGAGTAAAAACCCTTTGCAGCAAATGAAAGTTTCAGGGGGTATATGGTCCATGCTCTCCCAAGATGGCTGCAGTCAATCCTTTCCCTCCCTTTATGAAAGACACTTTGCCATTAACAGATGGAGTTTATCTCCCCTCCCCTTGAATCTGGACTAGTCCTGTGATTGCTGTGATGCCACTTTCAAGTGGTATTCTGAGACATATGAGCCCAGGCCTTATGAGTCTAGCATTTTCTGCTTCCTTCCTCTTGGAATCCTGCTGCCATGTTGTGAGAAGCCCAAGTGTCAAGGGGAGGCCACGTTGCAGAAAACCAAGATGCCAGGGACAACGGCCCCAGCTGATTTCTGGCCGATTCCCAGTCAGACTTTAGCCATATGAGTGAGCCATCTTGGGCGTTCCAGACTAATTGACCTCCCACTTGACTGTAGCCCCAGTTGACATCACATGGGGCAGAAGATCCACCCAGTGTAACCCAATCAACCCACAGAATCATGGGAGATGATAATAAAATAATAGTTGTTTAATACCACCAAGGTTAGTATATTATACAGCAATAGATAATTGAAATGGGAGGTGTTTTCCTCTTGTTTTCGTTTGCATGTATGTCTGAATATTCCAGCTGTACTTCCCACTGATCTCTGTAGGATGTAGCATTCTGAGATCACAGAGAAAGCCAGACAAGGGATTGGAGGGACTGGTCCATGACGCCTGTGCTGGCCACTCCTCTGAGTGGCAACCTTTTCACAAAAGGGCTGTGATATTGTTTTTCACAAAGCAGCTGAATGCAGCCTAAGAATAACCCCCCCTCCCCAGCACACACACACACACACACATAACACACACACATCCCAGATCCTAAGCAGATGAATACTCTTAGCACAGATACTCAGTAGGTGCTGGAGTTTAGTTCCTGTTTGGTGTTGCCTGTATCTCCGTTCTTCAGAGACATGCACTGTGATAGGGACTCGAAAAGCTGCTGCAAGAAGAAACCTTGAAGATGCCTCTTCACTTGGTTTCACTTAGTCTTCACAGCTGTCTGAGTAGGTGTATCATTTCCCTAATTTGTAGGAGAAGACTAAGAATCATGGAAGAGTTGGACTTGAACTCAAGTTTGACTGACTGTAAATCCTGACTGCTAATCTTGATTCCTTCTCATTACACCTTTGTGTCCTAAATTAGCTCATTTACAAACCACCTTCACAATTTTTGCCCCAGAGGTGTATGTACTACCTGTAATATTATTTGACATTTTATATTCAAAACTTAAATGTATTTATTTAATAATGATGATAATAATAAGCTTTTTATTACAACAGGAAAAGGAAATCCAACACTGATTGTAACAAATGAAAGGTAGCAACAAAAATAATCCACAGAAAGAAAGAGTGCTGTTAAGCTAGCTAGACACTTTCATTTGCAGAAGGTAGAGCCAGAGGGTAAAGGTGTAGAAAGGTGTTAACAACAAACCAATAACTTTTTCTTGAGCTGATTAAAAGGATGGAAAGAGAACTGCAACAAAATAACTTTCTTTCTGAATCAGGACGTTTAATGCTACATCCATGCATCATTTAAAACCATGTCTTCTAATGTTGTCCTCTAAGATTCAGCACTGGATTACTTGTCACTCCCTAAATTTGCTGTGGTCTTTTTTGTCTTTCTAAGTCATGCACCCTCTACTTGGAATGCCTTCCCTTCTCCTCTGTGTTTCAAGACTCAGATCAAATGTCATTCCCTTTGGGAAGCTTGCCTGCATTCTTCCCAAGAGAGTTAGTCTTGCCTCCTCTGAAGTAAGCAGGATATTTACGGCATTTTCTTTGAATTAGCAATTATCGCCCTGTAGTCCAGTCACTTCTTTGCTACATTCACTTGACTGTAACCCCTTGAGGATGGGTATTTTACCAGCCATCTCTGAGTCCTCATATCTTGCCTAACATAGAATGTGGGGTAGTGGTATTCTAAGATACTCTAAGTAGTATTCTAAGATACTCAAGATACCCAGCCCTGCTTATTCAACTGAGCACTAACTAAGGTACTGCTGTGAAAGAATTTAGAAATCTAATTAAAATATCAAATCAGTTGGCCTTATAATCTGGAAATTATGAAGATTTCTGGATAGGCTTTGTCTAATCCTATGAGCTCTGTAAAAGCAGAGTTGGTTGAAGAAGAATTCAGAGATATTCACAGTGTGAGAAAGGATGATTCTCTGCAGATGAGGTGGAGAAGTCACATGGCAAGGACCTGAAAGCTGCCTCTAGAAGTTGAAAGCAGTCCCAGGCTGACAGTCAAGACAACGAGGACCTCAGTCCTGCAACCATAAAGAACTGAATTCTGCCAATAACCACTGAGCTTGGAAGACCCAGGATATAGTCTACTTTGGTATGTGTTCTATGGACACTTGAAAAGAATGTGAATTCCTCTGTTATTGTGTGGAGTGTTCTATAAAAGTTTATTAGATCTTGTTGGTTGATGACGTTGTTGAGTTTTATACTCTTGCTAATTTTTATCTAGTTGTTTTGTAAATTGAGAAAAGGATGTTGGAATTTCCAAGGGTGATTGTGAACTTGTCTAGTTCTCCTTTCCATTCTATCAGTTTTTGCCATTCCTTTGTTTGGTACATACACAATTAACCTGTTTGGGGTTTGGCGACCCACTCCAGTATTTTTGTCTAGAAATTTCCATGGACAGAGGAGCCTGGCAGGCTATAGTACATGGAGTCACAAAGAGTTGGACATGACTGAGCAACTGAGCACCCACAGCTTCTTAAATGTGTAGTTCTACGTTGTTTTATGAAATTTGGGGTGTTTGGGGCATTATTTCTTTGATAGTCTTTCATCCTTCATCCAATGGAAGTCTGGGCTGCTCACTCGGCCTTTGCAGGCACCATTAAGGCTGGGCCACAGTTTTTTTCTGTGTTGTTTGACTAGGGTAGAGATACTTTTGTCTTAGAAATTTGTCTTGCTACTCTGCTTCTTTCCTGGTCCTTTGACTAGAGAAAGCAGGCTTTGGTTGAGTTTCACTGGGGTTTTTTTCCCAGCACTCCTTGGTCCCTTCAGGTTGCTGGTTTTGTCAGCTTCAACTGTGGGGTGTACGAAGCAAAACAAAACCCAGGGAATTCATGGCCATGTCATCCCTCAGATCCTGAAATGCCTAACTGGTCTGCTTTCTTTTCTTCACCTTTCCGAGTCTGTAGGTTTGGAAATGGTTTTGCCTGTAATGTCCAGGCATTTTAGTTGTCCTTTGCAGGAGGAATAGGGAAAATTGTGCCTATTCCATCTTTCCAGAAGCAGAATTCCTAAGTGATGGAATTTTAAAGCCATTTTCGTAGGATTACCATGTGTACTTGGGGTCTCTATGGTGAATCTACTGTTATTGCTTTATAGAGGATGCTCAGCTCCTCTTATGAAGGGAATTAGGTGTTGTGGGGACATCTTGACTGGAAGACTTGCCTTAGATGTACCCTGTATCTTTAAAGGATCTGATCCATTTCCCTTTTAGAGAAAGAAAGGAAACATTTCCATCTGTGCTGCCCTGCCCCCGCCTCCACTGACACAGGGTTTCTGGGCTTATCTTCCACGTTTGAATCCCATTTCTTTCTTGAAAGTCTGAAGCTTCCTGTGTGACAGACGTGAACAGCACACTGGAGAAGGGGTGAGTAGAAGCATTCTGTTGTGTGTCCTTGGGCAATTCATTTAAACTTTTGGAGCCTCAGTTTCTCCATCTCAAATTCAGGAAAGATGGCAATGGGTCCAATCAAGGTTTTCAAACTTCAACCATTTATCCAGCACCAGCTTGAGTTTGTCGTGTAGGACCACCTGCTTCCTGGTATATGGAATACTTTCCTCCAAATTGACTCACTTTAAAGAGGAAATTTCACATTGCCATGGAACATGTGCCCCTTGGGGCAACGTGACAGGAGAAAAGTCATGCAAGCTTGGCACAGCCAGGACCAGCATTTAGTCTCAGAGTCCTCTGAGGTCCCAATCCCAACTTGAAGGAGATGGTGGCTGGAGCTTGTCATTTCAATGTGCCACCTCTACCCTAATCCAGATTCTGATAAAACATGTCCTCCTTGCAGTGGTCCAGTTATGGAAAACCTCCAAGCACAGTTGTCATAAACTCTGTGGAGTATGGGGGTAGAGGGGAAACCTGCTTTGTTTCACTTAAATTTCCAACCATGCCCCCTCTCACTGCATCCACTTCTAAGATGCTTAATTAAAAATATCTCTTATTCTCAAACATTTTGGAGCAGACATTAAACATCATGGCACTGCCTTTCATGCCAGTCACCCCCACCCCATGACAGAATATTGTTTGCCAACATAGTCACTCTTTATGTAAAAGTGGATTAAAATTCATCTCTTCTGGAGCACTTGGGAGGCGAACTTCATGACACCTCTTAAAAATATTAATAATTGGAGAACCCCAGGGCATTCAGCACAACTGGGATTTTTTAGCTACCCAGGGCTAGAAACCAGCCAGTCTCTCCCAGACCTTCTCCTGGGATGTGACTCTGGGAAGTGCCTGGGTGGGTGACCACCCTTTCGGGAGCCCAGACTTCCCAACAACACTGGCTGGCTCCCTGGAGGGCTGGGAAGGCACATCCCAGACTTGTTTCCCCTTCCAGTTTTTCCACTGCCTGTCTAAAATGCTCCATCACAGTGTTTTGAAATGCCCAAATATGAGGTCAGTATCCCTGCCTTTTCTGTTCATTGCCACATCTTTAAACACTTAGACTTGTGTCCTGCTCTGACATGATGACTTTCAGTGAATATTGGTTGAATGAATAAATTCTGTAGTTGTCTTCATTGGACTTTAGATTCTATTAGGCAGGGTCCATTTCTGTCTTATTGCATTTCCAAGGCTTGATACAATACTGGGCATGTAGTGTGTGATCAATAACCGTCCACTGAACAGAGCTGCTCCTTAGAACTTGCTCATTCATTCCTTTGTGGAGTCGTCATGACCTTGCAGTTGGAGGCAGGATTCAAAACCAGGAGGTTTTGAGCATGTATACGGACTCAGACATCCTCTCCCTGAGGGTTTGTGGCAAGTACTTGAACTCTTTGACCCTCTGTTTCCTTTGTGAATAACAGGGATAATGATCCCCACCCAGTTTCTCTGGCACATGGCACTTAATTGAAGGCACATGGCACTTAATAATTGGCAGTGATAATTAATGTTGTCGTTGGTCTAGCTTCTGTTTCTTATGCAGATAGGCATGCCCCTACCACTTGGTTGGGTTTTAAGTGGAAGAGTTGGGCTGGTGATATGCCAGGGAGTACTGGAGAGGGCCTGAGTTGTGTATCTAGCGGTGGCCTTCTGACTACGCCCCCAGGGGTGCTCCGGGTGCTTTGAGAGTTACCTGCAGTTTGTAAAAAAGCCCACTGGAAATCCTAATCCATCCTTGATGAGACGTGTGTGTGTGTATTTTGAGGATGGCATTGCAGGCTGATAAGCAAGGATTAAATGGTCACATATGACTTCAAGAAAGCAATAAATTGATCATAAGATAATAAATGCTGTCTTGTAGATATACTCTGTGGGAGTTGTGAGGGGAAATAACAAAAGGACCCTAAATGTAGTTCCTAAATAACCCTCAGTCTTCACCGCCCCAACCCTTCCCCCTCACTACCAGGGCTGGAACAGAGGATAGTGAAGCGTAGTGGTTAAGTCTGGGAGCTCCAACCCAGATATCCTTGGAATTCTGACTCCTCCATGGACAAGTTGTATTGTCTTGGGATTTCTCTATTTGCCTCTATCTGAAAAATGGAGTTAATTGTGGTAGCTACCATGTAATGTTGATTGTGAGGATGAAATGAAATGATTCATGTAAACAGCTGACAACAACATCTGGAACATAGTAGATGCCTCATACCTGTCACCCACCATTATTGGATAATCCATAATTATCCAATTGCTTTAACTTTTTCACAGGTGTTATTCTCCAACTGACTTTTTGGTCCCCTCTCCAATCCATCATGTTCTCCTGACTCTAGTTTGCTGTTGGCCAACCCTGAATATTCATTGGAAGGACTGATGCTGAAGCTGAAGCTCCAATACTTTGGCCACCTGGTGTAAAGCGCCAACTTATTGGAAAAGACTCTGATGCTCGGAAAGATTGAGGGCAGGGGGAGAAGGAGCCAACAGAGGATGAGACAGTTGGATGACATCACTGACTCAATGGACATGTTTGAGCAGACTCTGGGAGATAGTGAAGGAGAGGGAACCCTGGCGTGCTGCAGTCCATGGAATTGCAAGGAGTCAGACACGACTGAGTGACTGAACAACAGCAACAACAGATGTGGCCCTAGATCTCACCTGGTCCTGCCATGACGTTGTAGCAGGAGGATGACCTCAGCCCCAGGAATACTTCTTGATGATCTCTGGCTTCCGTTTATACACCCCAGCACCGGGCTTGCTCAGAGTATGCTAGCATTATACATCTGTGACGCTACCAGCTTGTCAGTCACCTGGACTCTGAAATCATCCTCTGCTGTTACCATAAGTATCTCGGAATGATAGAATGTTGGAACTGATGTCAAAACCACAAAAACCTCTTAAGTCTTACAGACAGAAGTAGTCATAGCCGTGACCAATGTAGGAAAGACTGGCAAAGCTCAACGTTTGTAAGCCCTTCCTAGTTTTCAAAGCACTTCTCCAGAATCCCCCTCCCCGCTCTTTCCTTCTCTTCCCTCACTGTTCTCTTTTGCTCACTCCCTGTAAGAGCCTTCTAACCAGTCTTCCTCCTTGCATTTTTGAGCCTCTCTAATCCAGTCTCTGAGCAAGGATTGGCAGAAGTTTTCTCTCAAAGGCCAGAGAGTAAATATCTTTGCAGCACTTCGGTTTCTGTTTCAGCTGCTGAATGATGCTGTTGGAGCATGGCAACAGCTACAGGGGATCTGTAAATGAATGGGGTTGGCCATGTCTCAATAAAACTTTATTTATTGGGGCTAAAATGTAAATTTCATAAGATTTTCATGTGTCATGAATTATTACTACTATTGTTTTGTCAAACTAACTTAAAAATGTTAAAACCACTCGTTGCTTGTGGAAAGCACAAAGTAGGAGGTAGGCTGAGGTGGGGTCCAGGGACCATCACTGGCCCACCCAGGCTCTAGGATGGTTTTCCAGAAACGTACCGTAACTCTTACGATGGCGAAGCCATCTGCTGAGAGGTGAGAGGCAGCAGGCACTGAGCTAAGAGTTCCTCCTAGAATGCACCTAAACCTCACACGCTGACCCAGAGGCACTATTTGCCTCCTTACTAAGAAGCAGAGGGCTGCCTCAGGGCACCCCACCAAGAAGGGGAGCGCCGGGATTTGAAGTGGGTGGTCTGAGCCTGCTCTCTCATCTGCAACGCTGCACCCACCACCTTTGCCTTGAGATGAACCACCCGTGTCTTCTCACTGCCCCTGGAAGGTACCCCACAGGGTCTTTCCCACCATCCCTGGAGGCACCAGATCTTTCCATCCCCTGATGCTTCCAGCTCTCCCCTCCCCGCAAGCTCTCTGCTCCCTAGCCATTTTGCTTGTCTTCTGCTTCCTTGAACTCTCCAAGTTTATTTCTGGTTCAGGATTCTCACCTGCAATGCTCCTCCCTCCTCTCCTGGCCAGGCAAGTGCCTGTGGGTCTGAGCTTGTGTGACTGTCTTGGAAAGGCCTCGTATAAGCCCTGTGATAGTCTCTCTCCCAGAGCCACTCCGTCTTGCTGCAGTATTTCTGACAACAGACAGCTGGCTGCATAGCTCTGTATTGATTTCATGCCCATCTTCCCACCAGCCAGTAATCCCACAGTGCATGATGGGAGAGCACAGCTCCTGGACACACCTTGCTTGTGTATATACATATTTTTTCTTTTTAAGTGGCTGTGTCCGTGCTCGATTGCTTCAGTCATGTCCAACTCTTTGCAATACTCTGGACTATAGCCTGCCAGGCTCCTCTGTCCATGGAATTCTCCAGGTAAGAATACTGGAGTGGGTTGCCATGCCCTCCTCCGGGGAATCTTCCCAACCCAAGGATTGAACCCTCATCTCTTATGTCTCCTGCATTGGCAGGCCGGTTCTTTACCACTGCTGCTGCTGCTGCTAAGTCGTGTCAGTCGTGTCCAACTCTGTGCGACCCCATAGACGGCAGCCCACCAGGCTCCCCCGTCCCTGGGATTCTCCAGGCAAGAACACTGGAGTGGGTTGTCATTTCCTTCTCCAATGCATGAAAGTGAAAAGTGAAAGTGAAGTGGCTCAGTTGTGTTCGACCCTCAGCGACCCCATGGACTGCAGCCCACCAGGCTCCTGCGCCCATGGGGTTTGCCAGGCAAGAGTACCACCTCAGGTGGCAAAGAATCTGCCTGTCAGGATAGGATACTGGCATACCCTATAATGTGTAGGTGTGAACCCTGGAGTAGAAAGAGCTCCTGGAGGAGGGCATGGCAACCCACTCCAGTTTTCTTGCCTGGAGAATGCCATGGACAGAGGAGCCTGGCGGGCTACAGTTCTGATGGGCTACATTCCATGGAGTCGCAAAGAGTTGTACACAACTGATTGGCTTTCACTTTTCTTTTAGAACACTTTGCTGTATAGCTTCCAATTCTTAAAAATGTCACATGAATTCCCATGGTCATTACCTATAGTTTTTAAATGATTTACATTTTTCAGAAAGCATTCGTTTTGAGGTGCTATGATTTTTATGTTTATTTTATTTTTTGACTGCACAGCATGTGGGATCTTAGTTCCCTGACTGGGGATCGAACCTCCACTGCCTGTAGTGAAAGCATGGAGTCTTAACCAGTGGACAGCCAGGCAAGTCCCTTATATGTAGTTTTGGGCCCAGACCCCAGGGCCTAGCCCAGAGCAAGTGTTCTACAAATATCTAGAGAAGTAAGAATCAAATACATTTTGCTCTTAGTCTTCTCAACACTCCTGGGAAGAGAGTTATTACTCTCTCTTCACCATCCCCCTTATAATGGAGGAAACCGGGATTCAGAAACATCCAATAGCTTTTCCAAGGTGGCAGAAACAATGATCAAATTCAAGGTCTCTGCGGCTGTGTCCAGGGACTTTTTTTTTTAATGGACCGTGAACATTCCCTTATGATTATTCATATGTGTGTGAATATTTATATAGATAGATTTATTTTGGTATAGCTGCCCACATTCAGATGATAAATATAATGAGACAGAGCAAAAATTCCATGTTGCACTTCTGTCTCCCTAGCATCTAGGTTCTTTCTGAAATCAACGAATGGTACCCATTTCCTCTAGCTCCTGCTAGAGGTCATCCATGCATATCTGAGAAAACACCTGTATTTATTCTCCTCCCTCCCAACATCTGACATAAGTGGAGGCATGACATACAAGCTGGTCTTACTTTTTTTCACTTAGCAGTATGCTGCGGAGATTTATATCCTATACGTGCCTACATATTTCTTCCATATCCCTGTAGATACAGCTCACTTTAAACACTTTTTTATGCTTGGTGAGTATTTTACCATCTGCGCATTCCACAATTTATTTAACCATTCCACAGTGATAGACATTTGGGTTGCTTCCAAGTGGGCTTCCCTGGTGGCCCAGATTGTAAAGAATCCACCTGCAATGCAGGAGACCTGGGCTCAATCCCTGGGTTGGGAAGATCCCCTGGAAAAGGGAATGGCTACCCACGCCACTATTATTGCCTGGAGAATTCCATGGATAGAGGAGCCTGGTGGGCTACAGTCCATGGAGTTGCAAAGAGTTGGACATGACTGAGCAACTATTTTTTTATAATCCACAATTTATTTAACCATTCCACAGTGATAGACATTTGGGTTGCTTCCAAGTTTTTGCCGTTACAAACACTGAGTAGCTTTGTAAATATGTCCATTCACACATGTGCAAGTATATCTGAAGGATGAAATTCTAGAAGTGGAACTGCTGGAATAAAAGGTATGATGCAGTTTTTAAAAAGTCTGTCTTTTCAGTACTTTAGTCGAAATGTTGTACAGAAATGCCTCAGATGATGGAAATATTTGGGTAATATGCTATTTTTAATTACTTTTTAATTGTTAAGATTAAACATTTCACTTTCAATTCTTAATGAAACTTAAAAAAAATACATTCATAATCTCTACTGTCATGGAAAGGATAAAAGCCCTGTTAATCTCTTTGACCACTGTGAATTTCCAGGGTCTGATATTGATCTTTCTGAAGGTCGGCAATCGTTGTCTAGTCAGCGATTGGGATGAATATGGATAACTTTAGCACATAACCAGGGAATTATCATTTAAACAAATCCTTCATATAAAAATGAATAAATAAAAATTTAAAGTCTGTCTGTTCAGAGAGCATGACACACCATTTCTAAGGTTCACCTTGACCATGACCGTGACCATGGCTGGCCCATGGTGCTGCTGGGTCAGCGTCCTGAGGCGACCTGATGGTGAAGAACTCCCTTTCCAGGAGGACATGAGAATCAGCCCAGGGTATTCTTCCTCCAACATTTACCTTCCATTCTGGCTGCTTAATCCTCCCACTCTTGGGTCAAAGTCTTTGAAAGGCAGGCTGCAGTGTAGGGTAGGATCAGCTTCAGCTTCAAGATCAAAATACCTTAAATCAGGTACCAGCTCTGCAGTTATAAGCTGTGTGACCCAGGAAGAGCCTTCCCAGGTGGTACTAGTGGTAAAGAATCTGCCTGCAGGAACCACAAGAGATGCAGATTTGATCCCTGGATCAGGAAGATCCTCTGGAGGAGGGCATGGCAACCCACTCCAGTATACTTGCCTGGAGAATCCCACAGACAGAGGAGCCTGGACAGCTACAGGCCATGGGGTGGCAAAGGGTTGGACACGACTGATGTGACTTAGCACACATGTACACACGTGACCCAGGAAAAGGTACTCTGACCTTTTTGAGTCTTGGTATCGTCACCTGGAAAATTTGGCTAATAATTGTGCCCAATTCCCAGAGTGTTTGTGGGGATTAAACAAACTAATCCATGGATCACAGTAAGCATACCATGTGTGTGTGCGTGTGTGTGTGTGTGTGTGTGTGTGTGTGCACGCGTGCATCTGTGTGTGCTCGGTCACTCAGTTGTGTCCTATTCTTTGTGACCCCATGGATTGTAGCCCGCCAGGCTCCTCTGTCCATGGAATCCTCCAGACAAGAATACTGGAGTGGCTTGCCATTTCCTTCTCCAGGGGATCCTCCCAACCCAGGAGAACTTGTGTCTCCTGTGTTGGCAGCAGATTCTTTACTATTTTACCACCTAGGATGCCCTAAGTACATGATACATATAAGCTATTATTGCTGATAACTTTGGGGTCACAAACCCCTAAGGGACTGGAAACGGAAGGGTAAAGCAACGGGTCTGGAGAGGGGCACAGCAATTGTGGTCCTAGCAGACTATAGGTCAGCCTAAGGCCACTTGGTACCAGGGCCGGGGTTGAGAAGCTGATGCAATCACTCCACAGGATAACCTTTGTCTGTTTCCCAGCTTAGCCAGAGCCAGTTTGGTTAATGGTTAGGTGAGTGGCACTTGCAATGTGGTGAGCGTGGAGGGCCTTCCTGCGTACTTGGGACTAGGTATTGCCAATGGGAACACCCTCTCAGAACAGCCTTGTGGCTGCCAAGGGTGGGGGAGGGAAGGATTGGGAGTTGGCGATTAGCAGATGCAAACTATTATATACAGGCTGGATAAGCAATAAAGTCCAACATATGACGTGCGTGGGTACATGCTAAATCAGGACCTATATTCAATATCTGTGATAAAGCCATAATGGAAAAGAATATAAAATATATATATATGTATAATTAAATTACTTAGCTGTACAGCAGAAATTAACACAGCATTTTAAATCAATTATACTTCAAAAAAAAAAATTCTCTCCAAGTGAAGGCTTCTAAGGTGGTTATATTTGCTCATTGCCTGGCTCTTGTGCATGGACAAGTGTGTGGGCCACGCCCCAATGACTACATATATGGAATATTTTGAGTAGGCACAAGCTTTAGAGTTGGGCAGCCCTGGGGTCTAGTTTTTCTTCTCTTCTCTCTCCACCCCAGCTACCATCCATGTGGGAGATAAAAGAAGGACAATGAAAAGCACAAGCTCTGGGTTCAAATCCTCTCTGTGCTGACCCATCAGTAGAAGCTTAGACAAATTGTTGGATGCCCCTGGGCCTCAGTTTCCTCACCTGTAAAATGGGGATAATAATCACACGGATCTGTGTGGCTCCTGTGAGGCTGCAGTGAGATAAATGCAACTCAAGTCCTTATCCCAGGGCCTGCAAATACACTTGAAGAAATTGTAGCTGCTAGTTTCTAAGCATATTTTATTGACCACTAATTGTTCTCAGTCCCTTTCCTCTGTAACCATGCCTGAGGACAAAGTCAGAGAAACTTCTGAGCCGCATACGGTCACCACGCCAGTCTCCTGGGCTGACCCCGGGACGTTTCAATTCGCCCATCCGAGTCACGTGAGCAGAAGACAAACTCCTTGGCGCTGTTTGTGGAGTTTAACCGTCAAGATGTCAGCCACGTCTCAGCTGCTGCTCTCCCCTTCTTGGCTTCAGAATATCCGATCTAACGACTTGGCCTGGAATCCTCAGATTTCACTGTGAGAGTGAAATTTGCAGGCTTTTCCCAGAGGAGCTCTTGCTGGAGATGTTTGCAGGCCAGGAAAATTCTTTCTTCTCTAATGCGAGGCAGATGCCACTTACCTAAAGGATGATGTGGTGAGAGAGACACTGTGGTCGGGTTTCTGGGATCTACTCTGTATGCAGAGTTGCTGGGGACATCTGGCCATTCTGCCAGGGTCTCAGTTTAATGTGTGGCCCTGAGTGTCTCTAGTTCGTGGATGTCTGCACAGAGCCTGAGGGTGCTCTGGCGAGGAGGGAGGGTTCTCCTCTTTCTCACCCAGACCTCCAAGGAAAAAGGGAGGGATGGGCAAACCTGAGGCATCCCTCACTCCACCTGGTATTGGGGTGGATGGGGCACAGGGCCAACTCTGATGCTTTACTCCAAGGGAGAACTTCCGGTCCATCCACCAAAACAATGACATTGTGACTGGTGGCAGTTGGCTTTACCTGCTCAGGTGACCTTGTAACTCTCCCTACCCCTGCCTAATTCACCCTGGGAGAGGCACTGTAGCACTGGGGGAGCTGAGGCAGGTTCAGAGTCTGAATGACTTGGGCTTGAATCCTGGCCCTACCCCTTTTTATCTGTGTGACACTTGGCAAGTTACTTAGCCTCTCTGAGTCTCAGTTTTCTCCTCTGCAAAGTGGGGATAATAATATCAACTTTGTAGGTCTGTGTGAAGATCGGAGTGAAATGACATGCGAACAGTGTAAATGCAAAGCATTCAAGAAATGGAAATGGCTTTATAAAATAATCTCATGGGATCCTTTAAAGTTGGGACACAAACAAGAAAATCAGCGGAGTTGGTTGAGAAGGACAAAAATTGTGATAGGAATAAACTGAAAGCCATTGACCAAACTGTGTTATGTATCTGAGGTTAACTATTAATTCTCTGCTTTCCTGAACATTGTGCATGTGCTAAGTCACTTCAGTCATGTCCGACTCTTTGCAACCCCATGGACTGTGGCCCACCAGGCTCCTCTGTCCTTGGGAATTCTCCAGGCAAGAATACAGGAGCCATGCCCTCCTCCAGGGGATCTTCCCAACCAGGGATCGAACCCGTTTCTCTTCTCTCTCCTGTATTGGCCACTGAGCCACCTGTGAATTCCTGAACACTGACAAAGCTCATATCCAGGGGACGCCAAAGTAAAAGCCATTGTCCTTGTTCTGCTTGCTTATCCCCTTTGCTGTCTCTAAGCTGTTCTGGACCATCCACCGATCCACTTCCACAAGGTACATTGATCTCTGCTGATTCATGCTGAAGCGGTTATTTTCTTGTACCAGAGCTAATGAAAGAGTAACTGAGAATTCTTGGTCTCCCTGTCTCATAATTCCAAACTTTAAAGAACAGAGCCTTCTCCAACTCCTATCTGCAGCAGCTGCTTATGTTCCTATCAGCAACTGCACAGATCCAAGCAAATGCTGGATGCATGAACGTCCATTCTCCAAAGTCCCTGCTCCAGTGCTCAGGGGATGCTTCCAGAGCACTTAAAAAAACCCCAACCCTTTAATCTTGAAATAATTATAGACTCACAGGAAGTTGTAGTGATAATACTGAGAGAACCTTGTCCCCTTCACTCAATTTCAGTGATTACACCTTACTTACCTATAGTGACCAGGAAACTGACATTGTGTGTCAACGTACAATGTGTGTGTATTGCTATTCATCGTTTATCACAAGTAGATTTGTGTATGCACCACCACAATCAAGATGTAAAGCTGTTCCATCACCACAATGGTCTCTCCCTCGCTTCCCCTTTGTAATCAGCCCCACCCCCTGTCCCAACCATCCCTGACCCTCTAAAATCACATGGAATCCATTTTCCAAACTGATATACCTTGGGGAATGAAAGGGGATGCCATCAATTATTATGCCAGGTCAGCAGATGTATGCTGGGATGTTTAGTCCCCTAATTAAATGAATTATTTCTGGGCTTCCCTGGTGGTCCAGTGGTTAAGCATCCACCTGCCAATGCAGGGGACACAGGTTCGATTCCTGGTTGGGGAAGATCTCATATGCTGAGGAGCAGCTGAGCTCATGGGACACCACTACTGGGCCCATGCGCAGCAACTACTGAAACCTGCTTGCTTAGAGCCCGTGCTCTGCAACAAGAGAAGCCACTGCAATGAGAAGCCCACATCCCACAACGAAAAGCAGCCCTCACTTGCCACAACTAGAGAAAGCCCACATGGATCTATGAAGACCCAGGGCAGCCAATCAATAAAATTTAAAATGTATTATTCCTGTGTGTGTGCATGGTTGGGGATGTGTAGGGAGTGAAATGGGCTTCCCTGGTGGCTCTGTGGTAAAGAATCTGCCTGCAATGCAGGAGATGCAGATTCCATCCCTGGGTCCAGGTTCCATCCCTGTGTCAGGAAGATTCCTTGGAGGATGTCATGGCAACCTACTCTAGTATTCTTGCGTGGAGAATCCCATGGGTCCTGGTCAGTCCATAGGTCCAGAGTAGCCTGGTGCGTCCATAGTGTCGCTAAGAGTTGGACACCACTGAAGCGACTTAGTATGCACACACGCAGGGAGTGAAGCGCTTCCTGAAGCTTTTAAGCTGTATGATGGTAAATCACCCTCCAAGAACTGTCTGTGAGCTTTCCCCTTTGGCCCGTGGGAGTGTCTGGCTCTCCAGTGTGTGGCAGCATCTAATTATCCTGCAGTCATGGCCGCTGCCGGATGGAGTAGCTTTTGTCCCCTGTAGAGCTGCCAGGAGGGTGGCTTTAAAGATGTTTTTTGGTTTGCTTTCTCGTTGTTTTGCGTCTACCTCAAGCCACCGCACTCTGCCCTCTGCTCCCCTAGAAATCACCTGTCACCACTGACTCTTCCTTGCTACTGCCTGCCCTGGAGAGGTCAGAGGTTCCCAGATCCTGGCCCAGGTTTTCCTCTCACCCCGCGCACTCTCGCTGGGTCATCTTACCCCACCCCGGGCCTTTAATAATCAATCCTCATGTTGATGACATCACGCGTGTTGATCTCTCAGGTTCTTATTCTCCAGGCTGACCTGGCCCCCTGCGGCAGGGCTTAGGATCTCCGTACATAGTGGCTCTTCTTCCAGCCCCTGCACATTTTGAAATGTAGTTCAAAGTTGTTTTTCTTTGTATTTTTCCCCCTTATCTGGTCTTCTCTGCCTTAAATCAAGTATGGATCTAATGGATAATTTATATATCTGAAAAGGTTAGTGAACCGTAACTATGTTGAATAATCCTACCAAGTTGCTTTAACTTCTTAGCATGATCAGAAAAGACTTACTCTTTGATTTGCTTTTTGCATTTTAAACTGATGCTCGAGCCCCCTGCGAGCAGGTGCTTTGTGTTTGTTTTTTTTTCTTAGAGACAATGTTCCCTTTATTACCTTCAATGTACTGCTTTCTGCTGTCCTTTCCCAGCCTGTTCCTTCTCAATTTCCCTTTTTGCCTTATTGTTGTTATTTTTTTATCTCCTAGTATTCTGGTTTTGCTTCCAACACTTGAGTTTTTTTTTTTTTTGCTTGTAGCTCTCCAGAATGGTGGTTGTGTTTTTGTTTTGTCTTTGTAACTTTTAGGCTTGCCAGGTTGCACAGTAGTAAAGAATCTGCCTGCCAGTGCAGGAGCTGCAGGAGACCTGGGTTCGATCCCTGGGTTGGGAAGATCTCCTGGAGATGGGAAGGGCTACCCACTCCAGTATTCTGGCCTGGAAAATTCCATGGACAGAGGAAGCTGGGAGGTTACAGTCCATGGGTTGCAAAGAGTCAGACATGACTTTTGGTCTAGAATTTGCTCCAGCTGCACATTCACGCAGTTATTTTTAGTTCCATAAATTTTCTTTGTATGTTGTAACTCGAGGAGAGGTGTGTCCAGGTGCAAGGATTGCCACACTGCAGCAAAGGGCCCCAGGTCCCAGTATCTTGTCTCAGAATAATGCTTTGCACAGGGAAGATGCTTAGGAAAGACATGTAAAAGCGCTGTGATTTTAAGAAAGTCACTTTCCCCTCTCTGATCATTCTTGATTTCCTTATCTGTAGAATGAGAAAGTGCACAGGATTGGACTAGATGATCTGTAAAATTTCTTCTACGTCAAGAATACTTTGAAGAAAATATTTATCTCCCTGGCTAGCTCTGCTGCTTCTAGAACTTGTCATCCAGAACTAGTCTCTGTCCCTTGTAGCCTAACCAGAGAGCTGTGTAGCAACTTGTTGTGATACCCAAGTATCTCAGACTTTAATACCACATGCCTTGTCAAAGATAAGATTAAATACCACCACCCCAGGAAAGCAACCAACCACAAAAAACTAAAGGGGGGAAGACAAATACCATATATCACTTATATGTGTGCGGGGAAATAGCACGTAGCCAAGATGGCATCAGTCAGGCCCTCTCACCCTCTCGCCCTCTCGCCCCGTATTCTGTAAACAATGATTTTGCATGGTTATATAACAGCTGAGAGCACTAATAGCGTGGCACATGCGGGCACGATGTACTTGCTTGGCCACCGGGCACTTTTGTTCTGTATGAGCCCCACCTGAGAAACCCCTTTTGCTGCTGCCAGCCCAGAGAGAAAACACATGTCTGCAGTTGCCTATCCTGGGTTCAGTGAATTTGCAAACAGTGAGACAATTGGTGTAGTCGGCAGGATACCTGGCAGGATGCCCAGCAGGTAGGGGAGCCTGAGGCTCTGATGGAAGGAGGAAGCCCGTGGCCCCCACTTAGTATGTGGTACCCAGTGAAAGGAAGACTGGGAGGCAGTGGGCAGGTCACTGGATAGTACTGAAGAGGCATTACAGGCGGTGAGTTCCCATTTGTGGACAGAGGTGTGGACAGCCTCTGGCACTTTGGGGTGGATTTTCTTAACCGCCTTGAAGGTGAATATGGACAGTGCCTTCCATGATGCTGTGCAAGTGCGTGAATTGCAGAGACGGGAGGAAGGGCTAGAGTAGGGTACATGCGTGCTGGAGCAAGAGATGCATGGCCTTGAGGAGCCCAGCACCTTGGACTATGAGGTAATGAGGGATGATGGCAGTGGACATCATGAGACCGCAGGTCTCCGCTTGTCAGTGAGGCCCCAGCTGTGCAGCAGAAAGTGAAGTGCCCGTGGCCTATGGCATCTGGGAGGAGGAGCGTCCTCAGGCGACCTCCCCAGTGACTGAGTTCACAACATATCGGGCAGATACTCAGGAAGAGTGGGTTGCCTTGGGTAAGCAGTTGCGGCAAAAGCAAGGGAAGCCCTTGGCAGCATGGCTTTGTGACTCTGGGACTCAGGGGTGGACAGTATCATTTGTTCTGGGAACGAGATGGAACGGTTAACCTCTATAACCATTCACCTCTCGTTGAGACAAAGGTTGCAGAACGCTAGGCTGCTCATGCAAGGGGCGCGCCTCACCAAACACACACCCTGATAGAATGGATTAACCCTGCCATCCACACCACATGGGTGAATGTGGGAGAGCTCCCCGATATTATGAGTAAATGGTACACCTATGCCGAGTTGACCCAAGTGGTAAGAGAACTGGGCATGAAGCAGTCAATGTTTAACTGAAATACCCGAGGCCCAGATGACCAGCGTTTTACTGGTGGCATGCGAGACGCCATTTTGAACAATACCTTGTCTGCCTTGTATATACATATGTGTATATAAATACACACATAGGTATAACTGAATCACTTTGCTGTACACCTAAAACAGTGTAAATCAACCAAACTTAAAAAGACTAGAGGGAAAAAACAGAGAAGGGGATGGCACCCCACTCCAGTACTCTTGCCTGGAAACTCCCATGGGCGGAGGAGCCTTGTAGGCTGCAGTCCATGGGGTTGCGAAGAGTCAAACACGACTGAGGGACTTCACTTTCACTTTTCACTTTCGTGCACTGGAGAAGGAAATGACAACCCACTCCAGTGTTCTTGCCTGGAGAATCCCAGGGACGGGGGAGCCTGGTGGGCTGCCGTCTATGGGGTCGCACAGAGTCGGACGCGACTGAAGCGACTTAGCAGCAGCAGCAGCAGCAGAGGGAAAAAACACTCACACAGGTGGCACTTGCAGTAAAGAATCTGCTTGCCTATGTAGGAGATGTAAGAGATGCAGGCTCAATCCCTGGGTTGGGAAGATCCCCTGGAGAAGGACACGGCAATCCACTCCAGTATTCTTGCCCGGAGAATCCCATGGACAGAGGAGCCTGGCAGGCTACAGTCCATAGAATCTCGAAGAGTCAGACAAGACTGAAGCAACTTAGCACACATAGGCACACACACACTCATATCCATACACATAGGAAATCCCCTGGTGGTCTGGTGGCTAGGACTCTGCTCTTTCACTGCAAGGGCCTGGGTTCAATCCCTGATTGGGGAACTAGGATCCTATAAGCTGTGTAGCATGATCAAAAGACAAAGAAAACACACATACACTACAAGTGTGTTCACATCTCCAAACCTTGTTGATCCAGAAGGAAAGGAAAGATTTGGCTTATACAGGGAGAGAAGATGGATAAGGAAGGAAGAGGAGAATCAATCACTTTGATGAATATCAATATACATCTGTTTACATACACATTGCCTGCTTTGGATCCTCAACACCTTTGAGATTGCAGTTTTCATCATGTGTTGTCCTTTTCTTTACTCCCTTAGCTATTCTTTCCCCTTAGTTATTATTGACAATTTAGACATAAGTGTATTGTTCAGGTCCAGGATAGTTTCTATTCCAGTTTGTACGGAAAAATGTCAGCAAGATAAAGTTATTTGCATATTATTTCCTAAGAGAAAAGACATAATCTCTCTAACAACATCCCACGGTCTTTCTAAAATAAATCTTCCTTCTTAGTTATTCCTGAATGGACATCTCGATCTGTTTCATATGAATGTGAAAGTGTTGATACTGATTAAGGAAACAAGCAAAGCACAAGTAATTAGTAAGAATTTCAAATTCTTCCTCGTATTTGTATGGAGCTTCACAATGAAAGGAAATATGCTTTTCCAGGTTTTATTTTATTTAATGATTAAAGCAACCTGTTGGAGAAAGTAGATGAAGTAATATTACAATCCCCACTTTATAGATAACAAATGTGAGGCTCATGGGAATTAAGTATCTTATATAAAGTTACACACTTAGAAAGTGGCTGAATTCATTTATAGTCCAGATTTCCTGACACAAAGTTCAATGCTCTGTGTTGTAGGATTCCTAATATTTGACATCAACAAATTTATGTATTCAATACTGAGGTTTATCCAAGTTTACAGTTTTCTGGCAGATATAATACATTTCATTTTGCCTGATGGAAAGTTTTTGTTTTTATCTTTTCAGGTGTCAGTATGAATTTCAGATGGGTAATTTCTGAAAACCTAGTGTCTGTTGACATGAATATCAAGTCCTACTCTTTGCATCCTTCGCCAGGGTGGCTGGTGAGGAGCCGCATTTCACATTGATGTTTTAGTGACATCAGCCATGCCGTGGCTTGCTTTGTGCATTGTCAGGCCTGCCGACAGGGCAAAAGAAGTCTCAGTGTGACAGGGAAGAACCTTTGTATTCTAAGCTAATCACTAAAGGGATGTTGCCTATAAGCTTAAGTGGTACACGGTAGCCCATCTCTCAGAAACTTGCTTCCCAGGGAATAAACATTGAGCTAAAATACCTTTGCTTGGCTCAGTGCATCCTGACCAGGCCCACCTGTGTATGACTGCAGGGAGGAAGGAATGAACACATGTCCTCTGGAGGCTGATGGCAACCAGGAGGTGTTTGACTTTACTGCGTCCCCTTGTAATATTAACGGAGCCTGCACTCTAACTCAGGCACGATGGTTCTTTGGGGCATGAACCCACCATCTTCTCTGTTAGCTGGCTTTCCAAATCATCATTCCTTGCCCCAACAACTTGTTTTATGATTTCTGCCTGTTGAGTAGCGAGTGGTATGATCTTGGACGCAGTTAACACCAGGTGTGCTATGGAAGGCCACGTGGTGATACCTGGTTGACAAGTCTGTGGGGACAGAAGGAGGAAGGGATCATTATATCCCTGGAAAAAAGAATTGGGAGTGGCTCCCTAGGGGAGGTGATGCTTGAGGTGGGCTCTTCAGTGTGAGTAATCTTTCCCTGGTGGTCAGGGGGCATAGGGTGGACGTTTCAGAAGGGAAGGTAGTGTTAGCAGATGTATGGAGGAGTGACACAGTGTCTGGTGGGACTGGACAAAGGGGATAGGGCTGCTCTGAGATAGAGATGAAGGTCAACCCTGCCAGAATTCAAGGGACCCTCCAGTCTAAGAGTCAGTCCACCTCACAGGAGATTTGTGCAGACCTTCTGGGCCAGTGGTTCTCAATCCTGGTACACATCAGAACCATGCCCATGGTTCTGACTTCTTAGTCTTAGGTGGAGCCTAAGCTTCCTCAGAATTAAATGCTCCAGGTGTTATTAACTGTTAAATAATTATTCCAACACTTGTTAAAATGATGAGGGAGACATTTGTGACTATTGGGATGGGATATTGCAACAGGGGAGAGACATGGGGTTCAACTCCAAATATGACATAGACAAATAGGAATTTTTAGACAATATGATAGGGTAAAGAATCTGCCTGCCAGTGCAGAAGATACAGGTTTGATCCCTGGGCCCTGAAGATACAGTGAAGGAGGGCACAGCAACCCACTCCAGTATTCTTGCCTGGGAAATCCCATGGGCAGAGGAGCCTGGCAGGCTACAGTCCATAGAGTCACAGAGAGTCAGACAGGACTGAAGCGACTGAGCATGCACACGCATGCAGCCAATAGGCAGGCAGAGTGCCCTGGGCACAACTGGTGACCTTAAGCAGTAGCTGACTTTATTTATTTAACTAAAAAAAAAATTATTAGACTTCCCTGATTGCGCAGTGAATGGAGAGTCTGCCTGCCAATGCAGGGGTCACATGTTCGATCTCCGGTCTGGGAAGATCTCACATGCTGAGAGTAACTGAACCCTTGCATTACACCTACTGTGCCTGCACCCTCGAGCACATGTGCTGCAACTGCTGAAGCCCGAGCACCTCGAGTCTGTGCTCTGCAGCAAGAGAAGCCACCGCAATGAGAAGCCCCTGCACCGCAGCGAAGAGTAATTGCCTCTCTCTGCAACAAGGGAAAGCCCATGCAAAGCAATGAAGACCCCGCGCAGCCAAAAATAAAATAAAAGTTGTTTTGAAAAAACAGGTGAAGTACCAATATTAAAAATATATTTATTTGGCTGTTCCAGGTCTTAGTTTCGACATGTAGGGTCTTTGGTTGTGGCATGTGAATGCTTCGTTGAGGCATGTGGAATCTAGTTCCCTGACGAGGGGTTGAACTCAGGCCTCCTGCATTGGAACTGTGGAGTCTTAGTCACTAGACCACCAAGGAAGTCCTATGAAGTAGCTGACTTTAAGGTAGGATTCCGAGTAAGGAAGGAAGTTCAGAAGACATAGATTTCCTATCCATATTTATGCTCTGCTCCCTTACCAATAGTAATAATGATAATGATAAACTATGCTGTACTTAGCTGCTCAGTCATGTCTAACTCTTTGAGACCCCATGGATTATAGACTGCCAGGCTCCTCTGTCTGTGGGATACTCCAGGCAAGAATACTGGAGTGGGTTGCCATCCCTTTCTCCAGGGGATCTTCTTGATCCAGGGATCAAGCCTACATCTCCTTCATTGCAGGCAGGTTTTTTTTTTACCACTGAGCTGCTGGGGAAGCCCAATATACTATATAACGTTATTTAAAAAGCAAAATATAAGCAATACTTTGGATGCTGTTGTAGTCATGAAGCCTCTGAGATGTGCATCTACTGGAGAAGAGTAGAAGGGTTATTGAGCACAAGGAGAGGCCGTCTGGGGTTATGATTTGATTAATATGATTTGATTAATAACATGATTTCTCATTTGATGCCAGCAAGCTGGTTGGTCCAGAGATAGAGACAGTGGGACAATAAATCTATAAGTTTGCCAATAAACAGCAGAATAGTACACAAGGCACACATTTTGAGGCGGCTGGGAGGAAATCACTAAAATGACTGACCTTGGGGACCTAGATAATAGGAAAGAGGGAGATTAGGACAAGTTCGAGGGGCTGGGGTCCATGGAATCTGACACTTAAACAGGCAGGAGTTCATTGATTCCTCCCAATAACCTTGTAAGTGGGTAATATTATTATTCCCAATTAATAGATGAGGAAACTGAGGCTCAGAGTAGTTGTATGATTTGCTCTGGCTCGTAAAACTTGTAAGAGGTAGCAGCAGGACAGGGACCCAAGTTTGTTTAACAACCGAGAACAGTATTGTTTTCATAGAGAGGGAAGAGTGAAGTCATAAAAAGACCCATTTAAGCCAAGGAGGCCATATACCGATCTAGGTGAACGTTGTGGCCCTCCACCTTCCCACCCCAGCCCTGGGGAAGCCCAGGATGCCCTGTCCAGAGGCTCTGGAGATGGGATCAAGTTGTGCCAGTGTCATTTTGATGTGGTCCTGTATGCCAACATGACAGGTAAAGGTCACGGCTGCAGCGAGGGATTTCCCATCTGTTGATAATCAAGTTCTTCCGCCAATCACTCCAAAATTGAAATGCATGTTTAATAAGCTGGCTCTCTGCAACAAAGCAATTTAACTCACTGATAATTATGCAGGTCCACCTCTTGCTCTCAGGATGCTAGCTTCACTCCCAGTGTCCTTGATGTGGCATATTCAAAACCCTTACATCTGTTCTGGGTGCTTAAATTCCCAGAGATGTGATTATTATTTTGGAAATGTCAAGAATGCAGAGTCCCGCAAAAGGACCAGCTTTCCACTCTGTTTGGCAGTTAAATATAGGATGCTCAGTTACACTTGAATTTCAGACAATGAAGCTTTTTTTTTTTTTTTTTCCAGTATAAGTAGGTCCCAAATATCACATGGGATACATTTTTTTTTTGTTAAGTATTCAAATTTGATTGGGCATCTTGTACTTTTATTTGCTAAGTCTGGCAGCCGTATTTTCCACATTGAATTACGATTTCTACTCAGTCACAGATTTCAGCTGAATCTTTAACTCCAGGACAGCTGGAACCTCAAGCATATGAAAGAAGTGTGGAATTAGTGTAGTCCAGCTTGTACTGGCCTTCGTTTTTGGTAGTTGCTCAAAGCAGCCATGTTTATCCCATGGGATACAGACTCTCAGCAAGAGTTGATTGGCTGGGGTGACCACATGAGTCGAATTGGTTCAGTTGGATCTGTTTCTGAGAACTGAGAGTCAGAGAAAGCCAGTTAGTCTTTGCAAGAGGTTGAAACTGAGGCGATGACTCATGAGATAGCCCATTCATTGTTTCTTCCGCAAATCTTCCCCTTTTCACTGAGCTGGGCTGAGTTTATTTTTGTTGTTTGAAACCAAGCGGGCTCACCTGAGAAAGGGTGGTAATCCTAGACCGTGTTTAGTAGAAGCATGCAGGAATCCTTTCCTGGGATTGCCATGCTCATCTCTTCCCCACTGTCTTAGTTCATTCAGGCTGCTATAACAGAATATCACAGACTGGGTAGCTTATAAGGAATGGAAATCTCTTCCTCACAGTTCTGGAGCCTGGAGGTCCAGGCACGGTGCCAGCATGACTAGGTGAGGGCCCTCTTCTGGGTTGTAGACCTCTTGTGTCCTCACGTCCTGGAAGGGGCTAGAGATCCCTCCAGGGCCTGTTTTATAAGGGCACTAATCCCATTCACAAGGGCTTCCCTCCTGATTTAAACATCTCAGAAAGGCCCCACCTGTTAATACTATTTCCTTTAGGGGTTAAGAGGACAACCTATGAATTTTAGGAAGACACAAACATTTCAAATGATAGCACCCACCCACCCAAATGCTACTCATTCTTCAAGACTAGTTTAAGTCCCATTTTCTCCATCTTAATCATCTAGCACATTTAAAAAAAAAACTGATTGATTACCTGGTTATCAAGGGCTACCTGGACTGAAGGGCTTCCCTGTTACTCAGGCAGTAAAGAAGCCGCCTGCAGTGCAGGAGACCCGGGTCAACCCCTGGGTTGGGAAGATTCCCTGGAGAAGGAAATTGCAACCCACTCCAGTATTCTTGCCTGGGAAATCCCAGGGACAGAGGAGCCTGCTGGGCTACAGCCCATGGGCCACAGTCGGTGGGGACATGACTGACACGACTAGACAGCACGCGCCTCGACTGAAATGTGAGTACATGAAATTCCATCAGAGAAGCAGGACTTAGTGAACGCTATAAAGAAGACTTTGAAACCTTTCTCAACCTTTTTATATTTCTCCACTTGAAAACTCCAATACTTTCATTACCTGAGACCCTTCCAGGCTGCACCCTCTCTGAGGTAGGACAGAGAACATTGTATCCGGATGCAGTATATTAATCTTCTGGTTGACTTCCACTTTTTTTTTTTTTTATCTTTTTGCTATATTGGGGGCTTCCCTGGTGGCTCAGATAGCAAAGACTCGGCCTGCAATGCAGGAGACGTGGGCCTGGTGGGCTACAGTCCATGGGGTTGCCATGGAGTCAGATATGACCTAGAGACTGAACAACATCACCGAAGCATCATAAACCACCCTCCCCCCACAAGAAGGCCTTCTTCCATAGAAGCTGGAAAGGGGCGTGGGGCCTCAGGCCAGAGGAAAATACGGAGTTTCCTTCTTGTTTCCTCAAATCTAGACTGGCTGGAAACCACAGAGCCTTCTCTTAAGTCCACTTCCCCAACTAGCCCTTTGGGCCTGGCTGGCCGGCTTGCATCACACACCCAGCAGTGGGCACAGAATCACAGGAAGGGAGCCAGGTCCAGCAGGCTCTGCTCTGTGATGGAGTAATTGGGAAGAGTTTTGTGTTCTCGGGTCTAGGATGTGTGGGGGCGTCATAGGTCCACCCGACAATAAACGTGATCTGAGGACCACTGCAGGCTCTGATCAGTGACAGGAGCTTGTCTCCCTTTCTTGGGCTGAAGCTATTAAAGGAGGGAGTAGCCAAAGACACCAGAAGTGACAAAAAAGATGAAAGTCCCTCTAATCCTATTGTGAGCAAGAAAAACCAGAGAAGGGCAGGAGGGCTGCCCCCCACCCCACCCCTCCTAAAAATCAGAAAATATTTCTTGAGTGAATGTAATGATTTTCTATAGTCTTCTCTTTTCCTTACCTAAATCCTGCCTGAATACTACCTCAAAGGATGGTCAGAGAGCAAGAAACAATATCCAAAGGGACGTAAAGATCAGAGATTAGAAAGCAGTATAAACACTGCATTCCCTTCCCCCCATTAAAATCTACTGATAACTTCATAGAATCAACTCCTTTTAATCTTTTTTCAAGCAACATAAATCAGCAGGTAGCCCTATTAGAATGATTCGAATTTGGAGGTGGAGAAATTTACTGAGAAAAGCATTTGATTTTCTTCTCTGGTTGCGGGCTGTATCTTCTCACTGGGAAAACCCATGTAATTTTAGACATGCACATGGCCCAGACGAGCTACTTAGAGGTTAGAGGTAAGCCGATCTCCCAGAGGGGACTGACAGGGGGACCTCTCAGATCAGAGAAAAACACATGCCCATTTGGACAGGCAGTTAACTGATGCTCCCACTTCTTGCAGATCTCTCCTTTGGCAGCCTGGTGCTGTCAGAGCCACCCTTGAAAACATGAACACTGTAGAATATTTTGAAAATACTGATAAAAAAAGAAAATTAAAATACAATTCAACCACTCAGCTATTACCACTATCATCATTTTTTTATTTTTAAAAAAATTTACTTATTTTGAATTGAAAGATAGTTGCTTTATAGTATTCTGTTGGTTTCCATCAAATATCAACACGAATCAGCCATAGGTTTACCCATGTCCCCTCCCACTTGAACCTCCCTCCCTCAGCCATAGGTTTACCCATGGCCCCTCCCACTTGAACCTCCCTCCCACCCCCCTCCCCATCCCACCTCTCTAGGTTGTTTCTGAACGCCAGTTTAAGTTCCCCAAGTCATTCAGCAAGTTCCCTTGGCTATCTATTTTACATATGGTAATGCATGTTTCCATGTTACTCTCTTCATACGTCCCACCCTCTCCTTCCTCCCCTCACCCTCAGCCATGTCCATAAGTCTCTTCTCTAAATCTAATAGACACAGACTAATTGCTGCTCTGAAAACAGGTTCATCAGTACTAAACTGTCATCATTTTTAATCATTATCTTTCCAGGTCTCCCTCTGTGTGTAGTGTGCGTGTGTGTGTGTGTGTGTGTGTATGTGTGTGCACATGTGCTTCCTTAATATGACAAACCCTTATTAGGTCATACCATATATATTAGTTTCTGTGTCTGTGTATCTGCTTTTAAAAAATGACCAAACGATATCATGGTCACTTTTCTGTGGCATTAAAAACTCTCATAGAAAATCACTTTCAGTGGCTGCTGGGTATTCTAGTGTAGAAATGAGCCATCATTCAATTATTCACGTTCCTGTTATTGGACATTTAGATGGGTGTCCAATTTTTCAATCTTATAAACAGTCTTGGGAATGAGAATTCTTTTAACCATGCTTTATGTTCACATCTGTGATTATTCACCTAGGACACATTCTTGGAAGCAGAATTGCTAATTCAGAGCTTGTAAGATTTTGAGGTTTGGGGAACAGCTATTTGCCATTGAGCTGTGGTGGTTCCCTTTGGCAGCGGTCATTTTCTCTGAAACTCCATGACTGGGCAGTACTGGGTCTTCAGCATGTCCTTGTCTAGTTGGGAGATAAGGCCCTTTCCCGGGGGGCTCCCCGGTGGGCAGCGAGCCTCGCATCACAAAGATACCCTTCCTGTGAACACACCCTTTGTTGGTCTCGCTTCCCTGTCTCACTTCCCTTACTTCCTCACTTGTCTTCCTGGGATCAGGTCCCAAAGAAACTCCTTGCATTCAAGTCCTTATCTTGAGTGTGATTTTGAGGAAACCACCACCAGGTTTGGGCTTCCCTGGTAGCTCAGTGTAAGGAACCCACCCGCCAATGTAAGAGACACCAGTTCAATCCCCTGGTTCAGAAAGATCAGGAAGATCCCCTGGAGAAGGAAATGGCAACTCACTCCAGTATCCTTGCCTGGGAAATCCCATGGACAGAGGAGCCTGACAGGCCAGTCCACTGGGTTGAAAAAAAGAGCTGGTCATGACTTAGTGACTCAACACCACCACCACCACCACGTTTAGGAAGCCCAAACTAAGTCACATGAAAACACAGCAGAGGCAGGGGCCATTCTTCCCCAGCGTCCTGATCTGCTGTGACAGAATGCCATAGCTGCTGCTGCTGCTGCTAAGTCGCATCAGTCGTGTCCGACTCTGTGCGAACCCTTAGACGGCAGCCCACCAGGCTCCCTCGTCCCTGGGATTCTCCAGGCAAGAACACTGAAGTGGGTTGCCATTTCCTTCTCCAATGCATGAAAGTGAAAAGTGAAAGGGAAGGTGCTCAGTCGTGTCCGACCCTCAGCGACCCCATGGACTTCAGCCTTCCAGGCTCCTCTGTCCGTGGGATTTTCCAGGCAAGAGCACTGGAGTGGGGTGCCATTGCCTTCTCTGGTGATGTGTTGAGTAGAGTCTAAATAGGAAAAAGGATGGAGACTGAAGCATTCAGCTGAGGCCAGGCTGTGATGGACTCCATTTCCTGCTAAGAACTTTGGGCTTGGAGCTATTGGATGGAGCACTCTTTTTGTAATTAATCTTTTGGCCATGCTGAACAACATGTGGGATCTTAGTTCTACAACCAAAGAGCAAACCTGTATCCCCTGCATTGGAAGCGTGGAGTCTTAATCACTAGACTTCCAGGGAATTCCCAAATGGAACACTTTTAAGAACAGAAATGACACACCCAGACTCGTGAGGCAGAGTGGAAAGGGACAATAATGGGAGAGGTGGCAGGGAAGCCAATTAGGAAGTGAGCACAGCTTGATTTGCCTCCATCCTGCTGTTTCTCTCGCTCGCTCGGTGGAGATGGACCTGGGCTGACTGGCGAATCACCTGGGCACCTCCCCTGGGATGATCATTTTAGCAACTGGCGGTTCTTCCTTTAGATGAGCCGGGTTTGCAGAGCAGCCTACGGACTGTCCTGATCTATAAATATCTTCTCCGTCTCCTTTCGGTCCTCCCCCAAGTGCTCTAGGTAAAAGCCTTTTCTAGAATTCAGACAATCAGAGAAACCGCCAAAGCCTCTGCTTAGGGAAGGAGGGGGTGGAGAGAGGGGCAGTGCTTAGGGATATAGGTGGTGGAGCTGTGCATGTTTGAGCTGGTCAAGACTAGAAAGAGGAAACCTCCAAGAGGGGAAACTGAGGCTAAGAGATGAGCCCCTTGCAATCATACGGCCCCACCTTAGGTCCTCTGCTGCAGCTGCTTCTGTTGCCTGTTGTTCTTCCCCCAGGGAGTCAATTGGAATACTGTGCATGTGTGCGTGCTGTCTCTTCAGCCGTGTCTGACTCTTTGAGACCTCGTGGACTGTATGTAGTCCACCAGGCTCCTCTGTTCATGGGACGCTTCAGGCAAGAATACTAGAGTCGGTTGCCATGCCCTCCTCCAGAGGATCTTCCCGACCCAGGGATCAACCCTCGTCTCTTAAGGCGAGTTCTTTACCACTAGCGCCGCCTGGGAAGCCCTGGAATACTGTGCCTACTCTTCCAGTCTGGTTACCCTGTCATCTTCTCAGTGAAACCTACCATGACCACGTATTCACGGTGGCACCTGCTCTTCCCTCGTCTGCACTTTCTTCTGCCTTTTGCCACTGCACTTCTCACCTCCTAATATACAAGGTCATTAACTGTTTCTACCCCGTTAGCTTCTCAAGGTAGGACCCATGTCTACTTTGTTTGCTGGTGGTCCTAAGTTTCTAGAAAGTGCTTGGCAACAGCAGATGCTCAGTAAATATCAGCTGGACTAACCATACTTGCTGTCTTTCTCTCGTCATGGTTGCCTTTAATGGCAATTTTCAACTGGTCTCACTGTTGTTAAAGATAGGTATAAATATGGCAGAGGGGTAATAACGATGATAATAATCTTTAACTGAGTCACTATTCAATTGGTAAAGAACTTTAAAACCTGTAAATCCATTCTCAAAGATTTAATGAATTACTTCTCTAAAAACACTGGTCCCTAGGCAGCTTTGTCCGATAGAAACATAAAATTTTAAAATATATTTAAAAATTTTTGTTTAAAAAATTTAAAGTATATGTTTAAAATTTTCTAGTAGCTCCCCTTAAGTAAAAATAAACAGGTGAAATTAATTTTAATAATTATTTTGGTCAGTCCAACATAGCAAAATAATATCATTTCCAAATGTAATAAATATAAAAGTGATTGATGAGATAGTTTACATTCTTTTTTTCTTTTCCCAAGTCTTTTACAGACTTTTCCTACAGACTTTGGTCAGTCTGTATTTTATGCTTTCAGCACATTTTCGATTTGTACTTGCCATTTTTTTTTTTGAAGTATAACTGATTTACAATGTCGTGTTAGTTTCTGTTGTACAGCAAAGTGATTCAGTTATACGTATATATACCCTTCCCATAATCTATTCCAATATGGTTTATCACAGGATATTGAATATAGTTCCCTGTGTTATGCAATAGGATCTTGTTGTTAACCTTCTACATATAATAGTCTGCATCTGTGCCACAGCCCCATTTGAAGTGCTCAGCGGCCACATGTAACTAGTGGCTACTGACAGGGTAATTTGAGAAGGAAGACATTAGTCCTTTTCCCCTGGGAGTCATATGTGAGCCAGTAACTGTAGCTCCGTGGTGTGTCCGTATCCAAGAACAGAGACAGGAACTAGGTACTAAGAGGAGACCAACAAAGAGGTGATTAGTTCTGCTTTAGGGGAGGGAAATTGGCAAAGACATAAAAAGTTAGGTCATATAAGATATATCTTAATACTTAGCAGGTGCATATGGGAGCATGTGTAGCTTTCTCTATTACCAATGAAATGAATTAAACTAATGTCAGAGTTTTATCTGATACAATTAAATTAGTAAAAATGAAACCCCCAAGGGTTTCCCAAGGAAGTTGATACACTCATGAACCGACCTTCCCTGGTGGCTCAGATGGTAAGGAATCTGCCTGCAATGCTGGAGAACTGGGTTTGCTTCCTGGGTTGGGAAGATCCCCTGGAGAAGGGAATGGCTGCTCACTCTAGTATTCTTGCCTGGAGAATTCGGTGGACAGAGGAGCCTGGCGGGCTACAGTCCATGGTGTCCCAAAGAGTCAGACACTGCTGAGCGACTAATACTTCTACTTTTTTCCACACTCATCAATGGGTAGTGGGGGGGATGCTGGTACAGCACTTCTGGAAAGCATTTTGGGAATATGTCTCAAGCACTGAAAGAGGCCCTTATATCCTTTACTCCATCAAACCCACTTCTGGGAATTCATCCTTAAAAGTAATTCAAAATGAAGGGGAAAAAGATAGTGTGTGACATTGCTCATTAAACTGGAAGTGACTTAACTAAACAATAAAAGGGTGCCTCTATTTGAAAGACTATCTCAGAGAAAATATACCAACCTTGGAAATGTACCAACTTTGGAAATGCTAACGATGATAAGGGAAGATATTGAAACTAATGTTATGTCTACTTTGTGTCTTTAATTCTGTAAATATTACCCAAGCATCCTTAAAAAGACTGCGAGGAAGCATGGAATGATTTTCTTGTATAGTGAGATCGTGGTCGTTAAAAATGACCTCTATACCTCAGGGTCCTCCATGGGGCCCAGTTCATAGGAGGCCCTCAGCTGGGAATCATATCTAACCTTCTTAACAGTGATACAGGGGTGAAAGGCAGGGTAATCATTCCCATTTTACAGATGAGGAAGCTGATGCCCTGAAAAGGGTGAACTGCCCAAAGTTTTCGGCAGTGAACAGTTAGGTCAGGGCAGACCTCACACCTCCCACCCCCAGGCCAGTGCCTTTCCAGTCCCCATAGGGCTGCTCTGCCACTGCTGCAGACAGGAAGGGGACCCACTCCTCTCCATTCACCCAGTTTCCTCCCCATCTCTGGAGACATAGCTGGGGTAAATGGCCCCCAGATATCCCAGTCCCAGAAGCTGCAAATACATTAGCTCCTGTAGGAAAGGGAAATTAAAGTGCATGGAATTAAGCTTGCTAATCAGTTGCCCTTGAGATCGGGTTATTTTGCTGGATTATCCCAATGGGCCAAGTGTAATCACAAATCCAGACTAGTGATGTTAGCATGAGAAAGACTTCTCCCAGTGTGGCTGGTTTTGAAGATGGAGGAGGGACCGCCAGCCAAGGAATACTGGTGGCCTCTAGAAACTTGAAAAGGCCAAACAGTGGCTTCTCCTCAAAGCCTCTAGAAAGAATTCAGCCCTGCTAACACTTTGACTGTTAGCACAGTGAGACTTAGTTTGGACTTCCGACTTCTAGGACTGGAAGATAATAAATTTTTGTCTTAAGCAACTAAGTTTGTGGTAATCTGTTATAGCAGCAATGGGAAGCTAATACGGTGAATATTTCTGGGTTCCTGGCTGGGAAACTCTGAAAAGAGAATATTACGAACCCCCTCAGTGAAGGAGATGTGTGGGCAAAGCTCCCTGTCTGTCACTAGTCATCATGTTTATGTGTGTGGAAAATCCCATGGACGGAGGAGCCTGGAAGGCTGCAGTCCACGGGGTCGTGAAGAGTCGGACATGACTGAGCGACTTCACTTACACTTTTCACTTTCATGCTTTGGAGAAGGAAAGGGCAACCCACTCCTGTGTTCTTGCCTGGAGAATCCCAGGGACGGGGGAGCCTGGTGGGCTGCCGTCTGTGGAGTCGCACAGAGTTGGACACGACTGCAGTGACTCAGCAGCAGCAGCAGCAGCGTGTGTATGTCTGTGTGTGTGCACGCTCAGTTGTGTGTCTTTGAGACCCCATGTACGGTGGCCCACCAGGCTCCTCTGCCTATGGCATTTCCTAGGCAAGAATAATCGACTGGGTTGCCATTTCCCCCTTCCAGGGGATTTTCCTGACCCAGGGATCAAACCCACATCTCCTTTGTCTCCTGCATCGGCAAGCAGATTCTTTACCACTGAGCCACCTGGGAAGCCCAGTCATCATGCTTAACTTAGCTATTTACTAAAAATCCAATGAACAGCTTACCCTTCAACTGTAATTCTATCACCTTCAAGAGTTGACTCATTGGAAAAGACTCTGATGCTGGGAGGGATTGGGGGCAGGAGGAGAAGGGGACGACTGAGGATGAGATGGCCGGATGGCATCACTGAATCGATGGACCTGAGTCTGAGTGAACTCCGGGAGATGGTGATGAACAGGGAGGCCTCCTGTACATGCGATTCATGGGGTCGCAAAGAGTCGGACACGACTGAGCGACTGAACTGAACTGAACTAAGCCTAAATCTCTTGTTTTTAGGTAAAGTTCCCAGGTAAAGTTCCTAATGAAGCATTACTTGGAAGGACCCTAAAGAGAGGTTTGATGAAGCCTCAGGACAAGCATCTTCTGTGGGCATTGTATTCCCGTTTCACAGATGCAGAAACTGAGGCCTAAGAGGGGAAGGTCCCACACTGTCAATGTGGGACATTGACAGCAAATGACACAGCCAGGGCTTGAATCTAGGTCTGCCTTGCCTATCTCTTTCTCATACAACACACTCTGGCCTGAGCTCCCTTTTTCCTGAATGTGTTGTAGAGGAACTTCATACTCCCTTTGTAGAGACTCACTCCATCACTGTGGTTCTGATGCTAAGTTACCACGCAGGCTTTCTGTGTTGCCTGGACATCAGCTTTCATTTCCCCCAGGGAGGCCTTGCCTCCTTAATTAGATCACACACCCCGAGAGGCAGCTCCAACTCCTTCCAAATTCTGCTCAGTGCTGGGAGCCAGCATCAGGGGCTCACAGGATTCCTAGTGGAGAAAAGAATGAAATCTACCAGGACAGAGGAGAGACCCCTTCCTCTATTTTGAATCTGTGGGGAATTCTCATCCTCCCTCCCTGAAATCCTGAACCCACTTTTACAGTTGGTCACTGCTGGATATTAGCAAAAGGTGTGGGGATTAACCTAGAAATTCTTTCAGTAGAAATTTTAAAATTTCAACATCAAAGGTGGGAAATGCTTGGTAGTCTTTGATGTGCATGAGGGAAGTCAGCTAGACTTTTGAGATGGGGGCACGAGCCACACACACACACTTTTTTTTTTTTTTTTTTACCAAGTAGGAAAGATTCTCTCTGCTTCCTCCATCTTCAAATATTGGTCAGTTTAATTCCTGGGAGATTCTGGCTATCCTAGGTGGGTGGAGAAAGTTTCTTCAGATCTTTTGCTTTACTTAGCTTAGTAATCCCCTTCAAAGAGAATTCCTGCTTCCCTCGATTGCAAATGGTGCTACAAAAAGAGCTGGCAGAGGTTCTGCAGTGACACGGAGCAGCAGAAAATACACGGGCTTCCAAAGCCAGAGAACTAGGGCTTCTCCAAAGTCATGCACCTAATCTGTCACCTCAAATACGCTTTCCCATTTCCATGAAAGTTATACATATGAGTGCTCAAAGTCCACTTAACTGACCAACTGATGTGTGTCCCAGAGATGGTTTGTGCAACCAACTGCTTGTGAATCTGAGAGGCGAGGGCGTCAGAAGGGCGAGCATCTGAGATATTTTAATATTCAGTATTTCCAGACTCAGCAGGCAGGAGGCTAAATCTGTCTGCTGATGGGCAGGCATGAATTATGAAACCACTCACGTAGGTTGAGAGGTTGCCCAGAGCTGGGGAAGTGTTGCTACCAGTGTCTCTGCAAGTGGGTTGGTGGAGGGGTCGCTCCCTGGTCAGGAGGGAAGATCTGGGGAGGACAGATGGGTGATCCCAGTGAGGGTGTGGCCTGCACGCAATGGGACCAGCACGGGCTTCCCAAATCCTGGGCCCTAAGGCAAGGTGGGTGGTGGGATCAGAAAACAGAAGAGGACCCACAGGACAGCCCCCACTTTCTGCAGGGAGGGAGATACTGTCCCCTCGTAGATAAAGTTCACAGGGGATTCAACTTTGAGGGCTTCAGGAATGAAAGAAGACCTCCTTTCTAACCTGGACCTTGATGCCTCCTAGCAGACTGGGGAATGCCCCAGTGTGAAGCTGTGGGCTGGGAATCAAGGCCTAATCATCAGGGGGAGGAAACTGAAGGCTAGGGGCAGGGCAGGAGATGGAGGTGGGTTGTGAGCCAATTCTCTGAGATAATATTTAACAGAAACACATCAATAATAAACCAGTTATTGATGTTCTGTGTCTGTGATGGTGCTAAGCACATTAAGACATATTTTCTCAATTCTTCATGACAATCCTGTTCATTAAATATCATTACTCCCACATTTCCAGATGAGAGGCAAAGTGGAAAACTCCAGTATCATCATCAACATGTCTTTGGTGGTTAGCAGTCATGTAATTCTTCATGTAACACCTGCATTTTATGCACATTGTCTCACGTAGTCTTCATACTTAAGAGGTAAATTTTATTATTCCTATTTTCATTATACCACTGAGGAATATGAGGCTTAGAGTGGGTAGGTGCCAGTTATCTTTTCCAATGTAGCAAATCACCCCCAAATTCAGAGGCTTGAGTCAACAATCACTTATTTAGTTTTTAATGCAGTGACTTGGCAATTTGGGCTGGGATCTGCTGGGTGGTTCTGGTTGCAGCTGGTCCAGCGAGAACATTGTGCATCCGTGGTCAGATACTGGTCAGCTAGGTGGCTCTGCTTTGAGATCGTGATTGGCTGTGGGCTGGGATAATGGTGCAGACTGGTCCATGTGTGTCTCATCAGCCAGCAGGCTAGATTGAACTTGTGCCTGGGCAGGAGTTAGAGAGAGAGAAAAAAAAGAAAAAACATGCAAGGTCTCTTGAAGCTCCAGCTCGAAACTGGTACCACATCGCTTCTGAATTTTATTGACTAAAGCATGTCCATGAGTAGCCCAGAATCAAGGGATGAGGAGCATAGACTCCTGACAGGAGGGGTCATGGGAAATTCCAGAGCAAAGAGTGAATGTAGGTATAGGGAGGGGGTGGGGAACAGGGGTCATTTTATCCATATATCACTGGGAGAGTATGGGGAATGTGTCCAGGTGAAGTGGGTTTCCCAGGCAGAAAGAACAGAATGAGCAAAGCCCCCTTAAGACAGCTAAAAGTATGTTTTTGAAAAGTAGGCTGATGTGTTTGCAGTATAGGAGGAGGTAGTTGGAACAGTTAGGGGTGATATGCTCTTCTGAGCACATCTAGGTTAACTCAGTCCTCACAATAATTCCACAGGTTAGCACTCTGTTTACCTTCCCTCTTTCTAGACGGGGAACCTGAGCCATGGACAGTACCCTGAGTCACACAGTCAGAGCAGCAGGCTCAGGATTCCAACTCCAGTCCAGCTAGAAAGCCCACACCCTGAACTGCTAGCTGCCCCATGAACTGCAGCACGCCAGGCTTCCCTGTCCATCACCAACTCCCAGAGCTTGCTCAAAGTCATGTCCATCAAGTTGGTGATGCCATCCAACCATCTCATCCTCTGTTGTCCCTTCTCCTCCTGCCTTCAATCTTTCCCAGCATCAGGGTCTCTTCCAATGAGTCAGAGATTCCTTGTCACCTTCTATTTGCCCAAGATTATGACTGTTTATTTCTCTGTAGAGGTGGGAAGGAATGAGCCTTTCTGACTTTGTGACCCTACCCATGGGTGTACAGTAGTGTCAAACGTATTCTCTAAGAGGCTTTTGTTTTAAAGCAACAGAAACTGATCCTACCTAGCTTAAGTTTAAATTGAAGTATTTCTTAGGAAAGTCCTGGGATAATTCACAGAATGAGGTGACCTTAGAAAGAGCAAGAACAGACAGGCCCCTGGGACCTCAGTGGCAGGAGTTTGCGGGCTCACTTTCCAGTTTGCTGCCAGCCACATGACTCAGTTCTAAAGACTACCCATCACTATGTCTTTCTGTTTACATCCTGACTTCCTATGAGAGAGAATCTGGCACAATTTGGGTCATGTGTTTTTACACTGGACGCATTGGGTCTGGCTAGTGGAATAGTGATGTGAGTGTAGCCATGGCCACTGGCAGCATCACTGTGAAGTCATTCCACCCAGCGTCTACGGCTTGGTGACAGGATTAATTCTAAGCAAGCTTACCTGCCTCTAACCTCACAGTTCCAAGGACACATCTCTTCCCAAGGAAAGCAGTAGGCCTTTCTCTCCTAAGGATCCTAAAGTTCCAGAGATTCTGATTAATCTCACATCCTGCAGATATAAATTCTCAGCAAGAGCATTTGAATGTGGCTTTATTAATTTATTTATTAATTGCTTTTACTTATTAGTTGCATTTTTTGAGTCCAGCAAATTGCTTTCATTAAATTGTAACAATCCAAGGCAGATGATTACTTTAAGCCCAAACAATTTTGCCATGCAAAGATTATATTTCTATAATAGCGCTTTTCAATCCTGACTTCCTAAAGTGATCAGGTTATAAAATATTTATTGGTAGTTCAAAGGCATTACTTTTGTGAATTCAATATCTTCTCTAGCATAGATGTCAGGGCAGGCAGTTCTATTTGGTTGATTTCACAATGTGGTGTTCCAAGTGTTTCCTTGAGGGGTGAACATGAGTGCTATAGATGGTCAGCATTTGATCTGAGCATCATGTATGATTTGTTCCAAGACTGAAAAGCCCACTTGCACAGATTAAACAAAGTCCAAGTTTCCTAAAAATTTGGCTATTTACATTTCCAGAAGGGAGCTTCTTATCCATGACACAATTGGCTACCATAGAAATATTTTATAATAGTGATCATTCTGATTCTATGGGAATAGAATTGATTTGGAAAGTGTTTAGGTTGAGAATTTAAGACTCAGATACTCAACAGACCTGAATTTGCCACCAATCATTCCTGATATGACCTTGGACAAACAGCCCAGCATCGCTATACTACATTTATTTCAGTACGTCAAACTGGGATTGGTAAATATCAGTTAGGAAAGTGTTCAGCTACAAATAATGGAAAACCTGATAGGGGTTTATTTTTCTAACCCAGTAAGTCAAGAGTCAGGAAGTCTCGAGTTGGTGTGTGGACCAGAGGATGTTATGAGGACCCTGGCCCTGTCTCTATTCCTGTCATCAGCCCATGGCTTTTGTCCCTATTGTGGCAAGATGGTTGCCACACCTTCAGAAGGAAGAAGAGACAAAGGGCAAGGGTCAAAGGGAAATGTTAGCTGAGTTTGTTACCCCTGTTTTTAGGGAAGTGACAAATGTCTTAGAAGCCTACCCAAATAGTCTTATCCTATCATATTTTCCAGAACTGAAGTATGGCCACCTGAATGTGCAAAGGAATCTGGGAAGGTGATTTTTTTAATCTGGGTGTTTTGAAGCCCTGAGTGAAATCAGGACTCTGTTGGTAAAGAAGAAGAATGGATATTAGTTAGGAACCTAACCACATTCCTTTAATCCCAAAAGAGCAGAAGGAAACTGTTATTTTATTGGTTCACTTACTGGTCTTCTGCCAGGTGGCAAACATTGTGTGAAGCCCTTTTCACCACTTCTCTCAATTTCACTTTTTTTGACCGTGCAGCACGGCTTGTGGGATCTTAGTTCCCTGACCAGGGATTGAACCCGGACTCTTGGCAGTGAAATTTCAGAGTCCTAACCATGAAACTGCCAGAGAATGTCTTCAATTTAATTTTTACACATGTGTATATGATGGGTTTATAGAGATGAAAAAACTGAGGCTCAGAGATGTGGTGTGAATTGCTCAAAATTGCAGAGTGGGATGAATAAAAAAATCTCTCCTCTCTCTGTTGGTTGGGAGGTCTGGAGGGGGTCTCAAAGTTATTCTGAATGTTTGTTGTTGGCCTATGGAGGAGGGGCTTAAAGCATTTTTTTCTCCCTTCCCTTTTTACTCCACCTCCCCAAAGGAGGGTTGGGACTGGGGGGTTGGGAAGGAGCTCCCAGAGGCCCAGAACCTCCCCCATGAGCTTCCATGTGATGTTTGGAGTTGCTGGAACTCTCGTCCAGAACTGTGCTTCCCTGATGACGTCATTCATTGTAAATTTCCTGGAGCAGTGGAAATCATTGTAGATTTCCTGTGGCAGTCTCCATCAGCTCCCTACAATATGGGAGCAATATCACCTGGTCATGGTCTCCCCAGTGCAGACTTCATGCTGGCCACCTGCAGTGATCTGAGGGAAATGGAACAGGATCCAGCTGCTCCTACAGCTCTAACAAGCAGATAACATTGATTAACTGACTCTCGCAAAAGGAGTGATATAAATCAGCGGTCCCCCAAATTTTTGGCACCTGGGATCAGTTTCATAGAAGACAATTTATCCACAGACCAGGGGATGGATGATTCAAACCCATTACATTTATTATGCTGCTGCTGATCAGAGAGCAGGCGGAGTTCAGCCGCTAATGCGAGTGATGGGAGTGGCTGTGAATACAGATGAAGCATCGCTTGCCTGCACGCTGCTCGCTCCTGCTGTGCAGCCTGGTTCCTGGTACAGCTCCGAGACCCAGGGGCTGGGGACCCCTGATGTAAACAGTAAAGCACATGGTGCTGGAAGCAAGGTTGCTGCCTTTGAATCCCTTTGCCACTTCCCAGCTATGCGAGTTACTTGCCAGTTACTTGATGACTCTACACCTCAGTTTCCTCATCTGTAAAATAATAAATAATAATGACTATGTCATGGAGCTGTTGTGAGACTTCTCATACATAAAGCACTGAGAATAATGCCTATATGAGTGCCTAAGGGAGCTCTTCCTGAAGGGCCTCCCTCTCTTTTAATGATCTTTGTGATTAACCTGCTTTTATAGATTCACTCTTTTGAATCTTGAAAGTCACATTTCACGATGGGATGTTCAGTTACTATTTGTTTTTAATGAATCCTGAAGTTATCAATGAAGGCCTCAGTTCCTGCTGTTAATGCAGAACAAGAAAAATAAAAGCTAATATTTGTGCTCTTACTCTTCCACCTTTCTAAAATACAGATGAACGGTACTGTGTAAAGTGGGCCCCCTGGAGTTAGGCAGTATGGTGGCCCTGGGATTAGCCAACTTGGGAAGGATGGCTTGGTAAATAGCGAAGGTCACTTTGTTTTCTTCACAGTTGGGGCTAAGCCTGCAGGCTTTAGATCCACTCTGTTCCTTGGTGCCAACCCTACTTTCTGTACACATTTTTTAGTCATGTGTGTATATATGCACAGGATTGAAATTTGCACCTTCTCAACATGAATCATCACCTTCAGCATGCTGCCTTTCTGCTTGTCCCCAGTTCACAGCTCCTGCCCACTAGAACATCCCATGGGGACAAGAGGTCAAAGCCCCCCGTTGCCATGGTAGCAGGCAAGTCACTCCCCAACTTGGGTCTTGGCTTCCCCTTCTAAGAGATAATCTATAGGGTCCCTCTCAGCTCTACAGTTTTCCAATATTCACTGAAAGGTTCTCTTGGATTTTGGAAGCACAGCCTGCTCAGGAGATTTTAGTTTTGAATTTTTTCCTTTTGGGGATTGCCTTAGTGGATTAGGCATCTTGTTGTTGCTGAAACTATTGAGAAAGCAAAGACTGAAGTGCCTTTTCCTTCCCGAAATGTGATGCTTAAATAAAATTCAGTTTCATGGCACAAACACATAGAGTTGAAACGGCTGAGGCCTCTCCTGTCTTCGAGCAGTCCCAGAGGAGGCTGCAAGCAGCAGGCTATCTCTTCCACCAGATGGGCTGCTGGGCTTGGAGAGCCAAGCAGATACAGAGAATAGAGAAATCAGTTGCAGAAATGAGGAAAGGCTGGTGGCTGGGTTGTCAGTTTATTCTCTCCGCTGAATATAGCCAGCCTGGAGGCCACGGAGAAGAGGAAGAAGATCAATCATGCTGAGAGGCTCTCAAACGGGAGCTGGCGGGCCATGATGTCCCCAGTCACAGTTCAGGGTCTGATGGGAAAATGGTCCATTGAGCTAACTTTGAGATCAGGGCTAGCCCTGGGAAACACTGGGACAAGGCAGGTTAGCTGGTACTCCATCCCCTTTTGGTGGCATTGCCTCATTCATCTCGGGACTGTGAACAGCCTTGGCTATCCAGGGCTTCTCACTGCCTCCAGAGCCCCTTCCACCATGCCTTCCTTGCTGCTGCTGCTGCTAAGTCGCTTCAGTCGTGTCCGACTCTGTGCGACCGCATAGACAGCAGCCCACCAGGCTCCCCCGTCCCTGGGATTCTCCAGGCAAGAGTACTAGTGTGGGTTGCCATTTCCTTCTCCAATGCCTTCCTTAGGCCAGTCTTAATTTTTCCAGTGACACCCTTGATTTCAGTTTTTTTCCTGCCCCTTTCCTTTCACCATCAATTTTCTTAAAAATTTCCTTGGGAGATAAATATGGTGGAGTAGAAAAAACAATGGATTCAGTCTTGAATAGTAAGCTTGGGGCTTTTGCTCATAACAGTGGGAGCTTGGAAGAGTTACTTTATTTCCCTCAGCCTCAGTTTTCTTATCTTTGAGATGGGTACAGTGATATGAAACATATAGCAGGGTGGAAAGAATTAAATGAGACACGAAGGTTACCTAAACAAAACAAAACCCCAGGAAATGTTCTTCTTTCCCTCCTGTTCCATCTTCTACATCCTGCACATTAGAATCTATAGACTTAAAAATATATATACTGGTGCCTAGGATCCACCCCATTCCCCGTGGGAAATTAGCACTCTTTAACAGCTCTTCAGATGATGGTGTGCAGCCTGGGGTGAGACCCACTGCCCTCCAGCACTGTTGATTAAGGGTTTGCTACTCTGTACTCAATGCCGAGTCTAGTCCCATCCCATGGGACCTGACTCCCAAAGTTGGTCTCTCTTCTGTGTTTTAGTCTGATGAATAGCTGGGAATTGATCGAGGTTTGTGTGCTGGAGCGTTCCTCTGAGTCCTGGACATTTGCTTTCAGTGACACTCACACAGCAGAAACATTCTCTTCGGGCACTAAGAGGAGGGAGACGGTAGATAAAGACTTCCTGAGATGTTGTGGCAGAGATCATTGGCTGAAAAATGAGACCGTCTCTGAGATGTTGACTGAGAATCAGAGGGGCCAGGTAGGGCTGGTGAGATGGTTGGGTGGATTTCCTGTCTTCATTCAGCACTGCTGAAGTGGGAAACTAGACATCCAAGCTGAAATGAACTTGGTACATTTAGAAATCAGGGGACTGATAGTCATAGGGATTCCAAGGTGCTATGGAAGATGAGGGTGTGTCTGATCCTGGGAAGGAAGGCAGGTGTTCATGACTGAAAACGGTTTCCTGAGCTACTCCTTTTCCCTCCTGGTCACACACAACAGGAGACCTTCAAACTGTATCCTCCTGACCTACCTGGAGGTCATCTGCAGAAAATTCCCATACAGCCCAAGTCTTTCTGCATTTGTCTACCCGAGGGTGTTCTCCAGCCACGAGCACTTGGTCCTCACTTGGTGGCAGGTGGATGTATTGGGAAATTAATGGCTTTGGGGACCTGCTTCCAAGGAAGGATGCGGTTGGTGGATGAACATCCCAGTGTCCCTGGCCTTTGGTGCGATGATCCTGAAGCATGTTCTGCAGTTGTTTATCAGCAGGTGTCCTGTCTGACCGAACCCCACATGACTCATCAAGAACCCTTTGCTGGCCTTCCTCCCTTCCCTGTCTCACTTTCTCACTCCCTCCCTGTCCTTCCTGGGATCACTTCACAGATAAGCTACTTGGGCTCCCATCTTTGTTTCAAGGTCTACTTCTGTGGGAAAACTAGCATCTTTTGTCAGCCTTTTCTTATTCATGGGAGTTTTACATCTCTGTTCACACATCCGTCTGGTGAGATGGTTGGGTTGATGTTCTCTGGAGGGACATTACGGAGCTCATCACTTTATGCTTTCCTTCTGAAGTCTTCATGGATAAGGAGAGGAAGGAAACCATGGTAAGTGCAGTGTGCAGGTTCTGACCCAAAAAGGGCTTCTGATACTCATTTTTCAAAAATGGAAGGAAATAAGTGTGACATATCATACTGTACTACACATTGTAAGGGCACATACTGTTATATGAAAATGTCATTTTGGTCATATGTGAATACTTTTACATGCTGGTGAACTATTAATAGATTTCTTAACATGGGTCATGGTCAAAAATTTTGGAAGTCATTGGATTACTCGGCATCTATTTTTTTTTTTTTTAACTGTCTCAGGATCAATTCTTCCCATTTTCCTTTAGTAATAGCACCTTGATATTCCATTCAACAAGGAAAAGAGACTATGCCCCTAATTGGATATAGTCTTGGTGGGGCTGTCAATGAAGGTTCCATCATTCTTTGGGCAACAGATGGTCACATGACCCACAGATGGTCAATCAGATGATTGCTCCAGGAAACTGAACCTAGAAAGGGCATAAGCAAGGGCTGAAAATAATTGAAGATGCTTCATTCAAAGGAGATAGCTCTTATTTTTCCAGCTAGCTAGATCTTTGAAGTTCCTTGACTTTTTTCCTTCAAAGATATGGTTGTTCAGCCATTGGGTTGGTTCTGTGAAATATCTGTGGACCACTTCTCTATTTTTTTTTTTAACCATTTAGGTAGATTGAGCTGTTTCCTATTGCTAGAAATGAAAGAAACTTCCCATACCTGAGAGCACTGGAGTTATCAAACCCTAACTCTACTACTTCCTTCCTGTGTGGCTGGAAAATTGCTTAACTTTTCTAAGTTTCAAGTTCCTCTCCTATATTGGAGGTTATTGATAATTAATATGGCCACTGATTATTGATAACCAATTATGGTTATCAATAATTAATTAATATCAAATATTAATATTAATATGGCCACTGATCCTAGACCCTCAATTAGTGGCAACTACTATTGTGGACCAAACTGTAGTCATCTTTGTTTTACTGGTGATGACTTTCCACTTATTAAATGTCTGTGGAGTGAATGAATAAGTGAATCCATAGGACAATGTGGATTTTCATAACTAAAATGTGCAGGTTAATTTCTTTAGACAGTTATAATTCCTTGGGTATTAAATATGTGATTTATTGTTCAAAGACTTAATATGAGAAAATCTTCATGACCTGGAGTTAGGCAAAAGAGTTCTTATTAATGATAACAAAATCATCATTCATAAAAGAAAAAAATCAATAAATGGGACATTATCAATATTAACAACTTTTACTGTGTGAAAGACAGTATTAAGAAAATAAAATAACAGTCTAGAGACTGGGAGAAACTGTTTTGCAGATCACATATCTTACAAAGAAATTTGTATCTAAAATATACAAAAGTTAAAACATAGAATCTAATTTAAAACTGGGCAAGAGACCTCGATATATCAGTAAACAGAATGCGTGGAAGGCAAATAAGCACACTGAAAGATGCTCAGCATCATTAGTCATTAGGGAAAAAAAAGCTATAATGAGATACAACTACCTATGTATCAGACATGCCAAGCCGCTTCAGCTGGGTCTGACTCTTTGAGACCTTAAAGACAATATAGCCCTCCAGGCTCTTTTGTCCATGGGATTCTCCAGGCAAGAATACTGGAGTGGGTTACATATGTATCAGAATGGCTAAATAAAAATACTGACAATACTAAGTACTGATAAGGATACAGAGTAACTGGAACCTTTCCACATTGTTGGTGGGAATAAAAAACGGTTCAACTTCTCTGGAAGACATGTTGATAGTTTCTTTGAAGTTAGACATATGTCTCAACAATCTCAGTCCTGAGAAATGAAGTGAAAACTTGAGTTCACACAAAACCTGAACACATGTAACAGCTTTCATTGTAATCATCCCAAACCAGAAACAACTCAAAGATCCTTCAGCAGTTGAATGGATATACAATCTGTGGTACATTCATACAATGTAATAAAACTCAGTAACAGATAGGAATAATGTCATGAGGCAGAAATAAATATTAATGCACACAACAAACTTGGATGAGCTTCAAAGGCATTATGTTGAGTAGAAGAAGCCAGTATCAAAAGGTTACATATACTATGATTGCATTTGTGCATAGATTAAGGGACGGTGGAGGTAACAGTAAAGAGAGCACCAAGGGATCTCCCTGGCGGTCCAGTGGCCAAGACGCCATACTTTTACTGCAGGGGGCATGGGTTTTGTCTCTTGTTGAGGAACTAAGATCCCACATGCCAAGTGGAAAAGCCAAAAAGTAGAAAAAGTAAAAGAGAGAAAGAGCGATAGCACCAAGGTGTTCTCTGAGGGTAATGGAAGAACAGCTCTGTATTCTAATTATGGTGGTCATCGTATGAATCTATACTTACGTTAAAATTCATAGACTGAAAAAAATTCATAGACTGTACATCCAAAAAATCAATGATAATGAACAAAAAAAAGTCTTTTCATTATGTAGAGTGAGGTGATATTCATTTGGATAATTTGGTATCTCACAGACCTGCCCCATCCAATACAGTAACCACCTGCCCCATGTGCCTGGGCTGGTCCCAATGGAGGTGTAGAGTGAGCATAAAGCGCATCTGGATTTCAAAGACTTAGAACAAGAAAAAGAACATATGCTATCTCACTAGTGTTTTATGTTGGTTATACTAGGCTGGACGGCATCACGGACTCGATGGACGTGAGTCTGAGTGAGCTCCGAGAGATGGTGATGAACAGGGAGGCCTGGCGTGCTGCGATTCATGGGGTCGCAAAGAGTCAGACACGACTGAGTGACTGAACTGAACTGAACTGATACTGGAGTTGGCCCCAAAAGTTCATTCAGGATCTTATAGAAAAACCCGAACAAGCTTTTGGGCCAACTCCAATACATAGAAAAAATACTGTTTTAGATAGATGGGTTGAATAAAACATATCATTAATTTCAGCTCTTTCTTTTTACTTTTAAAAATGCGGTTACTGGAGAGTTATAATTACAAGATGTACCTGGGGTTGTGTTTTAATTGGACAGTGCTGCTCCGAATGACATGACTGGGGAGGAATCGGAGGGGGTCTGGGTTGTTCTCCTTTCACCTGGATGAGCAGGCAGAGGGTTGCCTTGAGCAGGGTGGAACACGACCTGCCCAGGCTCCTGCACCTGGGGCCAGTCTGGCTGAGAGGTGGCTGCACTCTCCGCATCTGCTCCGCTTCCTGTCTGTCTAGCTCTTCCTAATTTCTGGAGGAGAGAGAGGGCTGTGTGAGGCAGTTTCCCAAAGAAGGGGTAGGGCTTTGGATTAGATGTGGATGAGATTTGGCTCTTGTCAGTCATGAGCTTGAATTCCACTGTAGCTAGTAGTTAGCTGTGTAGCTCTTGTTCTTTCTTAACCCCAGTTTCTTCACGAGCCGGAGAGAATCATCGTTCGCCCCTGGGGTTTCCTTGCCTCCTGGGGCTGTGAGGAAGACAGAAAGTGGGCCATGGAAGGCACCCAGTAGGCCTTCAGGTGATGAGAATTCTGCTGTTGCTACCACTGCCTCGCGTGCTGTTTGCTGTCCCACCGCAGGGTCTGTTTTTTTATTTTCTCTCTCTCTCTCTCAGTTGAACCCTGCAGGCACTCTGCCCAACTTTTCTCCCTGATTCAGCACTGAGAAATGCCGAGGCAAGCTTTCCCATGAAGCTGCTTGTCAGCAAACACCCACTCCCGTCTCTGCATTCCCCCACGTGTCAGAGGCCGGCCTGGACTCCACGCGAGGCCCAGGGTCGTGCCAGCACCGGGGCTGACTCACACACACCCTGCCCCGCCCCCTCCCCCCTCCCCCAAGACCTCAGGGCTGTGCTCCCAACCTGGGAGATTAGAGACTAGAGACTCCCAAACAGTGTAACAATGCAGGGGGAAAAACGTCCTCCAACAGGCTGCAGGGGCTGCAGCAATTTCCCCAGATTCTGTTTCAAAAGCATCAAAGCCTTGGTTTCAAACATTTAGGCGACGCGTGGTCTGCCTTTCCCACTGTCTCCCCTTTACCTTTAGTTTCCATTGAACGTTTGCTATGTTATTCCTGTTGCTCGCCTCCTATTGCTCCGTGTCACCATCAAATATTAGGAAGATACAGAGTAGCTTGATCAGCTTCATAGATTTTCATCAAACGAGCTTGTTAAGCTCCTGTCTGGGCATGGCCCAGTGTGGGCCTCCATGGAAGGGAAGTTAAACAGACATGAGTGGTCTCCTGGGGCTGGCCCAAAATGCTGGTCACGGTCGCTACCTGGTAGGGCTACCTTGATCGCCGCCAAGACTTTGAGAGCTGTGGGGTCCTGTCAGATCCCTGGTTCACAGGGCGGTGGTTGAAAAACCTCAGAAGCAGGACTGGGGTGGGACCTCGAGCCACCAAGAGAGGCCCTATTCTATGAGGGTGGCAGCAGTGGTCAGCCACCTGGGTTTTGGAATCCGGCAGCTGTAGGTTTGCGGCTGGGTTGTTCCGCTCAGGAACCTCCAGGGTGCAGGACTGAGTCTTCCTGGGCCTCAGTTTCTCATCTGTGACCTGGGATCACAAAACCAGTCTCCTAGCTGCTTGTAAGAGTTAACACCTGCTGTTTTCTGAGCTGCTGCTCTGTGCCAGGCATGGCACTAACTACTCTACAGTTTTTTCTTTTTTTTGCTGTGCTGGGTCTTTGCTGCTGCACAAGGGTTTTCTCTAGTTGCAGAGAAGGGGGCTACTCTCCAGTTGCGGTGCAAGGGCTTCTCACTGTGGTGGCTTCTCTTGTTGCAGAGCATGGACTCGAGGGTGTTTGGGCTTCAGTAGTTGTGGCACATGGGCTTAGTTGCTTTGTGACATGTGGGATCTTCCCGGACCAGGGATTGAACCCACGTCCCCTGCATGGACAGGTAGACTCCCAAACACTGGACCACCAGGGAAGTCCCTCTACAGGGGCTTTCTCACTTAATTCTCAGACAATTCCATGAAGCAGGTATTGCTTTTACCTTCAGTTTACAGATGAGGAAATGGAGGCTTAGAGAGGTTAAATAAAATGCCCAATATCCCACAGTGGACAAATATAGGAGAAGGATTTCAATTTGAGCCAGCTGCTCCAACGGGGCTTCCCGGGTGGCTCAGAGGTGAAGGTGGCTTCCCTGGGTCATAAAGATTCCCTGGAGCAGAGCATGGAAACCCACTCCAGTATTCTCGCCTGGAGAATCCCATGGTCAGAGGAGCCTGGTGGGCTACTGTTCATAGGGTCACAAAGAGTCGGACTCGACTGAGCAACTTAGCACGCAGGCTCATGCTTCTGCCCCACATGCTGTTCCCACCCAGACCCCATGCCCACGCTCAGAAGGGGACAGGGCAATTAGTCTGGAGCATTCGGGCAGCAGAAGCTCCTCCCACGGATACAGGGAGTTGGCAGGAGCCGGGGCTCTGTATGAGCTAAGCCTCTAGGATCTCTGAAGCAAGATCTATTGCCCCTTCCGGCTTCACTTATACAACACTAACTCTAAGGGAAAGTTTGATAATTTCAACATGGTGACCACAGAGCCTGAAATCCCCAGTTTGGGGCCATCTGAGCACTGGGCCCAGCGTGACTGCACTGGTCAGACATTCAGGAGACTGACATTGTTTGAAGTGCTTTTAAAGGCATGAGTTTTTCTACAGTGAGAAATAAATGCTTCCCTTTTTTTTGGCTCTTGCTCTTGGGAGTGAATGCATTTCCATGGATGTGTATTTTAAAACACCCAGCACCAGCTCAGCCTATGTGACTGGGGGAAGATGAGTGTCCGGGAAGCCTGCTTTATGCAGCTTCTCTGTTGAGCCTTCAGTGGTCACACTAAGGACTCCTGAGCTTGCAGTACTTCTCTCTGTCGAGTTCAAGGAGTGTTCAATTTACATCTTCCTTGGGAGTGGAGTAGAGCTGTGGCTAATGATTTTGATTCCAAATACTTGGGTTTCTATTCCTCAAGAAGTTCAGATACTTGAGGTGATTGACTAAGCTTCCAACCCTGCCACTTTCTAGCCATTTGACCTTGGGCCAGTTACTTAACCTTTTTGAACCTCAGTTTTGCTGTCTGTAAAATAGGCATATGGTACCCATCTCCTGTGACTCTTTGAGGATTATAAGTGACAATGGTGTGACAAGCACCCAGCACAGTGCCTGACTTGTGTTGACCATCCAATAGCTGTTGACCACTATTCTCATTCCTGAGCTTAAGAACAGCAACAGAACTTAAGTGTGTTTGTGTATTTGTTAATGAATGGATTCTGAATAAATGAAAAGCTTGTCATCTAATAATGATGCTTGAGATGTGTTCGTTGTGTTGTGGTTCACAACCACTTTAGCTCCACAAGGGGTGGAAAAGTAAGAAGAGCAAGAAATCTATTATCCTGCTTTACATTCTGGGCAAATGGAGACTTAGAGATTAACGACTGCTCATTTATTCAATAGTCATTCTTTTAAAAGATTTCTTTATTTTACTTTTGGCTGTGGTGGGTCTTCATTGCTGCACTTGGGCTTTCTCTAGTTGTGGTGAGCGGGGAACACTCTTTGTTGCAGTGCGTGGGCTTCTCATTGTGGTGGCTTCTCCTGTTGCAGAGAACGGGCTCTCGGCTTCGGTAGTTGGAGCACGTGGGCTCTAGAGCACTAGCTCAGTGGTTGTGGTGCCCAGGCTCAGCTACTCCATGGCATGTGGGACTTTCCCGGATCGGGGATTGAACTGGTGTCTCTTGCATTGCCAGGTGGATTCTTAACCACTGGACCACCAGGGAAGCCCTCAATAGTCATTTAATGAGCACTAACTATGTGCAAGACACTCTATTAGGATAAAAATGAACAACAGTTTTCCCCCCAGTCCTTTTGAAGAAAATTACTCTGGGTCAGGTTACCTGGAGCAGGGTTGCAGGAAGATGCAAGTGATGGTGCAGAAATAATAAGTTTCAGTGGTTTCAAAGCAGAAAGATTCACTCTCATACACGCTGTTGGTTCATCATGGGTCAGCTTGTGGCTCTGCTCCACCCAGTTTTCACTCCAAACCAGACAGATGGAAGAGTCGCAGGTTGGAACATCACCGATTGTGGTGACAGGAGAAAGGAGATCTGAGATCAGGAGGGTCTCATGCCAGCAATCAAATGCTCCACTCATGAGCCAGACTTTTAATATGGTCCCACCCAGTCATACGCCTGGCAGAGCAGGAGAAGCAAGAGACCTGGGTTCGATCCTTGGGTCAGGAAGATCCCCTGGAGCAGAAAATGATAACCCACTCCAGTAATCTTGCCTGGAAAATCCTGTGGACAGAAGGGCTTGGTGGGCTACAGTCCATGGGGTCACAAAGAGTCAGATATGCATGTGTCCACATGCATGGACACTTGCATCCATCCAACCACAGAGGGCAGGGCAGGAAAGTAAGATTATAGATACCCAGCAGGCTGAGAGCTGGAAATGCTTGGTGAACAGATTCCAGCTGGGCAGGCTCTGGATGATGGGTAGAAGTCAGGTGAACACTGGTGGAGGGGGATTGGGTGGGAGTAGCCGAAGAAGGATGAAGATGAAGAGAAAAAGCGATGGAAGACAGGGGTGGGAAAGGACAGAAGAGACAGGAGGCAGAAATGGGTGAGGCGTTGGGAGGAAGAATAGTGAGTCTGTCAGTCTGGTTGGAAGAGTTTGATTCAACAGTTTAATAAATACTGACTCAACTTCCTTTTGTATTTTAAGTGCTGTGGATATAGAGAAGAATAAAACAAGATACCTACCTGGCAGTTTAGGGGGAGAGAGCTTTTGCACAGAGAACAACAATAATCAAAATATCAGAAAGAGTAGAGAATATTTATGTTTGCCAGGCACTCTTGCATGATCGGTATATATCTTAACTCATTTAATCATCATTGTAACTCCTTGAGGTAATTGCTGCTGGTCTTAGCCATTTTGGACTTCACTGGTGGTTCAGACAGTAAAGTATCTGCCTACAATGTAGGAGACTTGGGTTCGATCTCTGGGTTGGGAAGACCTCCTGCAGAAGGAAATGGGAGCCCACTCCAGTATTCTTGCCTGGAGAATTTCATGGACAGAGGAGCCTGGCAGGCTACAATCCATGAGGTCAAAAAGAGTTGGACATGACTGAGCAAGCAACTCACACTTACCCATTTTACAGGTGGAGAAACTGAGGCATGGCATGGCTGGGCATAGCAAGGGTGGACTTCAAGTCTAGGCACTCTGAGTCCAAGGTCCTTGCTTTTGATTGTCACTATACTGTTTTTTGCTTGAAAATTTGTGAGCTGGGGCTGTGCCTATACTCTTGGATAGCAAGTAGTTTTGCCTTGAGACCCAAAATGATAGATTGCTATTGGCTGTGTGGAGCTCCATGTTGGGAAGGCTTCCAAGACGAAGCTGGGACTAGGAGAAAAAGAATGATGTGATTAATTAGTAACGCCTGCCATGGGCATGAGAGGTGGTGTTGTCAGCACAATATTTTCAGTAACCCTGGTTTGTTTAATGCCTACAGAAAAGTGTATTTTATCAATTTATTAACAAACAAAGAAGTCAAAACCAAACTACTAATTCATTGACTGTTTCCCTCACTTTTCAATCTGTTGTGAAACTTTAAGTCTGCATCATATTTTTGGCAGCATAGATACTCCTTGTTTGAAAAACTAGCTTTCCTTTCTGGAGATTAATTTTTAAAATATCAAAACTGCAGTCCCCTTAGGCAAGCATATACCTTAATTGTCAAAACAATAAAAATATCAGCCACGGTGAATGCTCATTCCATTGTGCTCCTGGTACAATCGGCAGGTGGGATGCTATGGCAGTGATAATAATAAATTAGATTCTAATTGCAAAATCCAAGTTCTGTACAAGGAAGACTCTACAACCAACTTGGGGAATTTAGCAGAAAATCCAGCTGTAGAGTGTTTCATTAGTGAAACTTCCTGTCCTGAAATGTTGTAAGCATTTCTCTGAGGGGAAGGTTCTAGAAACATTGTCTCCCCCATCCCCATCTCCAGTCTCTTTCCTTGGCTTTTTTCCAAAGAAAATCTAGGCATCACTTCTCCCTATGCTTAGATTTTTGTCTCTTTCTTATTCTTTCCCCATACATTTCTTGGAATGGAGTCCAAATCTAGTTGCACTGAGGTATAGATACCAACTAGGAGCTTAGAGCTCTATTGATGAATAGTCATCCTCTCCTGAGATGGTTTTGATCAATTGCTTCTGCCTACTAAAATGCTGAGTCAAGAATGTTTGCAATGGACTTAGCCTGAAAGCACACTGGGATTGATTAGTGATGTCTGCAGTAGGTATAGGCTAGGGACAATTATTTACAAAGCCTCCCACTGACTTTGCCATGCTCGAAAGCCTGTACAGCTCTTACAGCTGTGATGTTAATGAATGAGCTTGAAGTTTGGTCCTTGGGGATGCTAGTTCAAGTCCTATCCTTTTCTATGTGAATCTTGGATGTATCACCTATGTTCTCTTTGTCTGAACAAAACTTGTATAAAACTAATTCTCCTTATGGAGTGGTTGTAACTATCATAGAGATGATGCACATTCATTCATTTAACCTATTGAGCACAGTGTGAGGTGCTGGGGATATGCTGGGGGATACACTGCGGATGTGGTTCCTGCCCACACAGACCTTACAGTCTACCTGGGGGCTTTATTAGCTTTTTACTGCCGTGTAACAAGTCACTGCAAATTTAGAGACTTGAGACAGCATACATGTGGCGCTGCACTTTCTGTGTGTCGGGAGTCTAGGCACAGCTTAGCTGATACCTCTGCTCAGAGTCCTAGACGTTTGCAGTCAAGATGTACACCAAGCTGTGTTCTCATCTGGAAGCTTGACTGGGGAAAAACTGCTTTCAAGCTGATTTAGTCTGTTGGAAGAGTTCACTTTCTTGCCATGATAAGACTGTGGGCCCTGGTTTTGGCTGACTATCAGCTGGATTCTGCCTGTGGGTCCTAGAGACTGCCCATGACACCTAGAGGCCATCTGCATTTCCTTGTCTCATAAGCTTCTTCATGGCCAGTTAAACCTCATCAAGTCAGCAAGGAAGGTCTCTCACTCCAGTCTGCTGAGATGGAGTCTTACGTAACTATGGAGATGACATCCCTCCACCTTGCTCTGTTCTGTTGACTAAGAAGTAAGTCACAGGCTCTGCACATTCTCAAGGGAAGGGGGTTATTCCAATCTTCTTTTTGTTCTGCTGTGGTGATGATGTCCAAGTTATAGTCTTTGGGGAAAAATGGCAAGTTACCAGTATAATTTTTTATACTCTGCTATTTGTGTAGTATATATGGGTATGAATTATTTCTGGAATAATACATAAGAAAGTGGTAAGCAACTATTGGCTCTACAGAGGGAAACTGGATGGCTGGGGTACAGAGGAAAATTTTCACTTAATACTCTATGATCAATGTCACATTTTAAAATATGTGAGTGCTCCAATTCAATGGCAAGCAAGTGCTGCCTGTTGCTTACCTGGGAAACTCCAAATCCTTAAACCTGATCTGGCTCAGCCTTTTTTTTCAGGCTTATTATTTACTCTTCTTACTATATTTTAAAACTGGTGTGATAAACAAAGTGATACCCCACCCCACCCCCAAGATGTCCGTGTCCTACTCCCTGGAATCTGTGCATGTTACCTAATACGGCAAAAGGGACTGTATAGATGTGATTCAATTAGAATCATGAGATGGGGTGGTGAACCTGGATTTTTTTTTTTTTTTGGTCATGTCACTTGGCTTGTAGAATTTCAGTTCCCTGATCAGAGATTGAACCCTGGCCCTTGGCAGTGAGAGTGCAAAGTCCTGACCACTGGACCACCAGGGAATTCCCGATCCTGGGTTATCTGAGTGGATGCAATGCAATCAATCCCAAGAGTCCTAGGAGTGAAAGAGGAAAATGAAAGTGTCAGAGTCAGGTTAGGAGAGTTGAGGATGGAAGTGCAGGTTGGAGTGCTGTGATTGCTGACACTGAAGAGGAAGGAAGGGGCCATGAGACGAGAGATGCACGCAATCCCCAGAAAAGTCAAGGAAGCAGACTCTCCCCTGGAGCCTCCAAAAAACATACAGCTTGGTTTTGGCCAAGTGAGACCTGTTTCAGACTTGTGACCTCCAGAAATTGTAAGAGAATAAATTTACTTTTTTCCAGCCACTCTGTTGGTGGTAAATTTTTTTACAGCAGCCACAGGAAGTGAATTCAGTGGTGCTTCTCAGATAATATTTCAAGAAATTAAGGCTTTTGAGGGAATAGCAATGAAAAAAATTCTCCAAAGTCAAATAAAAAACAATTATAATTACATTAAATGAGGTATAATTTACACATAACAAAATATACATTATGTGTACTGCTCTATGCATTTTGACATATGTATGCATCCATATGCCTTCAACCAGAGGATGACATGGTTAGATAGCATCACTGACTCAATGGACATGAATCTGAGCAAACTCCAGGAGATAGTGAAGGACAGGGAAGCCTGGGGTGCTGCTGTCCATGGGGTTGCAAAGAATAGGACATGACTTGGTGACTGAGAGACCACAACAATGCATCCATACGTGTATGTTGCATACAGTCCTAATCAAGGTACAGAATGTGTCCATTACCCCATGAATATGTTTGTTTCCTTTTGCTCCTTTGCAGTCAATCCAATCCCCACCTCTAGCTGAGGCAGCCATGGATTTGCTTTGTGTCACTAGACAAATTATTTAAAACCACAGGGCTTCTCAGGACCTTTACAATATTTAGAGTATTGTGAATGTCCAAGGGTCATTAGTCAAGGTGTGTATCTTCAAGTAGAAGACCATAGCCATTCCCTTGGCTTGCAAAAGGGAGAGGAAACTTCTAGACTGAAGCCATAGTATGGAAGATAAGCAGGAAAATCTGAATATCGGGGAGCAGAGACTCAAAGAGGTGAAAAGACTTGCTCCAGGGTGCCAGGTAGTAAGTGACAGAGTCTGTATTTGAACTCAGATAGATTTCTACTGCGGAATCCCTGAAGGTTGCTCCTGCTTCTGGCAGCCTCCTTTTCCAGGGCTGTTTCAACACTCAGGTATTTCTAGTTGCAGGTTTAAGAAGTCAAGAGGGTTAGAAATTTCCTGGTTGCCCAATGGTTAGGATTCCAAGCTTTCACTGCAGGGGCCTGGATTTGATCCCCGGTTAGGGAACTAAGATCCCACAAGCCTTGGGACATGGCCAAAAAGGGGAAAAAAAAAAAAAAAAAAGGGTGCTCCATGTTTTCAGGGGGAAGGCCACCCTTCCCAGACCTCCTCCCCTACTGCCCGCAGTCAAGAGGTATGGGTCCTTTCATGGCCTTTGTATGACGTCAGGAGGAAGTGAAAGGGATATTTCAGAATTCTCTATGCCACTGGGAAGAGCCCTGTTTCTCCTTCAACACTCACTGTTTCTCCTACCTACCGCTTTGGGGCCAACACGATCAATCTCGCTGTGTTATTGCTGTTTACACAAGTTGCCACAAAGAACCGAGGTTCCCAGGATACCCCTCATCTTGCTGATCTTCATCCCCATCCAGCTCTGCATCTCCCCTTCCATGAACTTATCGAGTATTGCTCCCTGTCTCCTGAAACTGTTTTGCTATTGCTCTGGGGCCCATGATCAGTGATCAACAAAATCTGTATCCTCAACAATCTTTGAATAACCCCTTCACTTTCTTCCTCCTACAGACTGGGTCTCACCCAAGGGCATGGTTTTCCCTGTAGCCCTTTCCTGTAATATTCTGACACATTGGCCTAGATGTGGGGTTGTTGTTGTTTAGTTGATAAGTCATGTCTGACTCTCTGTGACTCCATGAACTATAGCATGCCAGGCTTCCCTGTTCTTCACTGTCTCCCAGAGTTTGCTCAAAACTCATGTCCACTGAGTCAGTGATGCCATCCAACCATCATCCTCTGTTACCTCCTTCACCTCCTGCCCTCAATCTTCCCCAGCATCAGGGTCTTTTCCAATAAATCTGCTCTTCATATCAGGTGGCCAAAATACTGGAGCTTCAGCTTCAGCATCAGTCCTTCCAACGAATATTCAAAGTAGGTATCATGTTTATCCTAATTGTTCCCTTGTGGTCCTTCAAGACAGTTTGACTGTTTCCTCACTAAAAAAGCAATGTTTAATATTCTCCCCGGAGCAGCTGGAGTGCAGATCGCACTCTAACACCTTAAAGATTTTAGCTTCTGGCTCATTGTGGTGCTCTCCAAAGATACTCCTGTCCTGGTTCTTGGTGATTTCACTGTCTGAGGTCCAGGGCCCTCCAGTGGTCTTCCTATCATCTTAGCTGAGCCATGAATGCCCATGACACACCCTATAACCCTGCTGCCCAACAGAACTGTCTGTGTTGATGGAAATATTCTTTATCTGTCCTCTCCAATAAGCCACTAGCCACACATGGCCAGTGGGTACTTGAAATGTAGCTAGTGTAATTAAAGAACTGGATTTTAAGCTTTAAAATTTAAATAGTCACCTATAGTTAGTCTGTACCATATTGGATAACACAACCTGGACCATGGAATCAGCGCTAATTGTACTCCCTCCACAATTCAGGTTTTAAGACTCCCACTCTTTGTGGCCATCTAAGTTTCCAGTTTATTTCTTCCATTTGTTGACCCTAATGCTTGTTTGAACTGTGGTGTTGGAGAAGACTCTTGAGAGTCCATTGGACTGCAAGGAGATCAAACCAGTCAATCCTAAAAGAAATCAGTCCTGAATATTCATTGGAAGGACTGATGCTGAAACTGAAACTCCAATACTCTGGCCACATGATGCTAAGAACTGACTCTTTCCCACTGATGCTGGGAAAGATTGAAGGCAGGAGGAGAAGGGGATGTCAGAAGATGAGATGGTTGGATGGCATCACTGACTCAGTGGACATGAGTCTGAGTAAACTCTGGGAGTTGGTGATGGACAGGGAGGCCTGGCGTGCTCCAGTCCATGGGGTTGCAAAGAGTCAGATATGACTGAGCAACTGAACTGAATGCTTGTTTGACTTCACTGGGACTTGCTATCCAGTGATCCTATTATGTTTTCAAAATAAGTCTCTTATTTTGTTTTATCCTCATGTCCTTTTAACTGAGCTTAAATTCCCTGATCTTTCATAATCATTACTCTTGCATACAGCTGCAACAAATCTATCGCTTTCTCCTTCATTGTAGGTGTCTGGCTAAACCTCAACCCTTGTTAAATCCAACTGTGCTCTCTCTCCTTGAATCTGAACATGACCCTGAACATGGCTGGAGAAGAAGAAAGAATGGTGATGTGTCACACGGATGGAATCAATGTTGCTTAACAAACCTCCCTTTTCTAGACAGCCATTTAAGAGCTTATCCTCTTTCCTCAGGCCTCTAAGACTCTCCGCCCCTCCCTTCCCCTCCCTCTCAACAGACAAACTTGATTCCTATTTCAAGGAGAAATCTTAAGCAACAGAGTAAACTTCCAAAATTCCCACCACTTTTCCTACCAGTTTGCCCATATCTGGTCACCTGTAATCAGACTTCCTTAATATTATTGGTTGAACTGTTCTTGCCTCTCTTTTGGGCTGGCTTCTCTTGTATGCTAGATTTTTATCCCCTTCTGCTTATCAAGGACAACCTCACGATTTCCCCCTGTCCCTCAAGCAGCTATCAATGACTCATTCTCACCAGTGTACACACATACTATGTACACTGTGAATTTCTCTTCCTCAGGGCCTAGCATCTGCTCTTCCCTTTACCTACCATTCTGTTCCAGTCAATGCTCACAAAACTTGTCTCTTCATTTCCTTTGGGTCTTTGCACAACTACCACCAGCTGAGTGTACTATTTAAAATTGCAAAAGATTTCCCCTCCCTAATTCATTTTAATTTTTTTTCATGGTACTCGCTATGAAAGCATGCTATAGACTATTCATAGGACCCTCAAGGGCAGAGCTTTTTCATCTCTCTTTTTTCATTGCTCTATGTCAGCATCTAGAATAGCGTCCTGCATAAACTGGGTCCTGATGAATGTTTAGAAAGAGCTGTACAGTGACTTGCTGTCTTTGACATTCCTACCAGTTTGTAGTGATGGTATCATTTTTTCCTTACAAAGAAGGACAGCTATTCAGAATGCTTACCAGCCACCATTGTCAGTTGGAAGTTCTTAGGGCTGGACTTCTCAGGCTTTAAGGTGTATGGCGTTGCTAAGAGTCGGACACGACTGACAGACTTCACTTTCACTCATTGGAGAAGGAAATGGCAACCCACTCCAGTGTTCTTGCCTGGAGAATCCCAGGGACGGGGGAGCCTAATGGGCTGCCGTCTATGGGGTCGCACAGTCGGACACGACTGAAGTGACTTAGCAGCAGCAGCAGCAGCAGCAGCAGCAGAATGGATCTTCTTAAGATAGGGCTTCTTATTCAGCAGGTCTGAGGTGGGACCTGAGAGTCTGCATTTCTATCAAGTCCATAGGTCATATAAATGCTTGCTGCTGATCCAGACCACAGTTTGAGTAGAAGGCTGCTTGAATCATCATAAGCCTTGTTCTTTTTTCTTTTTTAATAAATTAGAGTGAGCATGAATATTTACATGAGATATTTACATATTTACAGTGTAAACATGACCCTGAGTTCAAGCAGTTCTGTGGTCAGCATCTCTGTAGCTGCAGGTTCCAAGATTTGGATGGAGAGCTTCATCCATCACTACATATGCTGGGGGAGGAAATGTTGGCTGGTTAGACTGTTACTTGATGACTGTCCATTGTTCTGGGGATAATTTATTTGTGTGTGTGTGTTTAAGAATATTGGGGTGTCCCCAGTGGCTCAGTAGTAAAGGATCTGCTTATAATGCAGGAGAGTCAGGAGACACAGATTTGATCCCTGGGTCAGGAAGATCCCCTGGAGGAGGGCATGGCAACCTACTCCAGTATTTTTGCCTGGAGAATCCCATGGACAGAGGAGCCTAGTGGGCTACAGTCCATAGAGTTGCAGAGAGTTAGACATGACTGAAGCAACTGAGCACATAAGAATATTATTGTTGATTGTAATAAATTTGCTATCAATCGTCTAATGCAATTTGCCATGTTTTGGCATGAAATCAATGCAAAGACAAGCCCTGCCTTTCTGCTTAGGTTATTATTATTACATCACTCTGCTTCTGTCTAGAAAACAATGTGGAGGGCTTCCTATGATAATTGCCATTATCTATTACTTTTAAAATCATAGTCAGGGCCTTGCTGTATGGTTTGTACGTGACATGAAAAGGTCCAGCTTGGGGCCAGGGGTCAGGAAGAGACTGGAAACCAGCTAGCACTTCTTTGCCAAGCCAGGTACTCTGGTTGGGTTGCATTGCCTTTTTCACCTGGAGGAGGGCTGTTTTGCCAATTGAATAAGGCATCTGATATTTGATGGCTCTGGTCATAAAGCTAGGGAGGGCTGCAAAGGAAGTTAGAGAGTGCTGAGCACAGCGCTGTGACTTTAGGAATGTAGATACTGAAGATAAAGTGCTTGTCCCGCTTCTCATCAACATCATCAGCATCATCCTCAGCTAACATTTACTGAGGACTTAAGATCCATAAGGGCTTCCCTGGTGGCTCGGTGGTAAAGAATATGCCTGTCAATGCAGGAGATGCGGGTTCGATCCCTGGTCAGGAAGATTCCCTGGAGAAGGAAATGGCAACCCACTCCAGTATTCTTGCCTGGGAAATCCCAAGAACAGAGGAGCCGGGCAGGCTACAGTCAATGGGGTCACAAAGAGTTGGACAGGACTGAGTGAGCACAAGGAGGTTAGGTGCATAAGGCACTGGACCAATCACTTTACATACATTTATTCCTTTGTTTCCTACAACAGCAACCCCAAAGCTAAGTATTATTATTTTCATCCTCGTTTATAGACATATAAACTGAGACTTGGAGAGGTTAAGCAACTTGCTTAGGGTCACAAAGCTATGTTGAGTGTACTTTTCAAAAATGTAAATCATGACTCTCTGACAAATATTAAATGATCCCCCATCACGGATTTTATTTAACTCACTAATTTGTGAGGGCAAGAGTTAGATGTTAACATCTATTCAAAGAGCATTAGAGTATTTAGGTAAATCAGTGCTGAATATTCATTGGAAGGACTAATGCTGAAGCTGAAACTCCAGTATTTTGGCCACCTGATGCAAAGAACTGACGCATTGGAAAAGATCCCGATGCTGGGAAAGATTGAAGGCAGGAGGAGAAGGGGACGATAGAGGATGAGATATTTGAGTGGCATCACCGACTCAATGGACGTGAGTTTGAGTAAACTCCAGGAGTTAGTGACAGACAGGGAGGCCTGGCATGCTGCAGTCCATGGGATCACAAGCAGTCGGACACGACTGAGTGACTGAACTGAACTGAACTGAACTTGTGACTTAACAAATAAATATAAGGAAAGTGTGGCAGCCTGAGTAATAAATAGTCTCCCCAAAGATATCCATGTCTGGATCCCTGGGACTTGTCAATATGTGATCTTATGAGTGAGTAGGACTTTAAGGGTGTGATTAAGTTAAGGATTTTGAGATGGAGGGATTATTCTGGATTATCTGGGTAAGCCCAATGTAATCACAAGCATTTTTATGAGAGGGAGGCAGAAACGTTTAGAATGAGAGAGATGCAGAGGGAAGCAGATGTTGGAGTGATGTGCTTTGAAGATGGATGAAATGGCTACAGGTTACAGAATGTAGGTGACCCTAGAAGCTGTAAAAATAAAGGAAACAGATCTTCTAGAACCTCCCAAAGGAACCAGACCTGCTGACACCCAACCTTAGCCCAGTGAAACTGATTTTGGACTTCTGACTTCTAGAACTATAAGCTAAACTAACATTGTCTTACTTTCTAAGATGTGATCATTGCTCCAGCAATAGTAGGGAATTAACATGGAAAATTACTGAATTAGATAGAAAGCTGGTTAATGTCCAACAGGGCCATAAACCCTAACCCTTGGAACTAACTCTTCTACCAGAGTTAAATTATTTGCATCTTTCCTGAACTGAAATTTACAAGTTAACCTCTGGTCCTACTGCTGTTGCTGCTAAGTCACTTCAGTCATGTCTGACTCTGTGCGACCTCAAAGACAGCAGCCCACCAGGCTCCCCCATCCCTGGGATTCTCCAGGCAAGAACACTGGAGTGGGTTGCCATTTTCTTCTCCAGTGCATGAAAGTGAAAAGTGAAAGCGAAGTCGCTCAGTCCTGTCTGACTCTTTGCAACCCCATGAATCGCAGCATGCCAAGCCTCCCTGTCCATCACCAACTCCTGGAGTTCACTCAAACTCACTTCCATCGAGTTAGTGATGCCATCCAGCCATCCCATTCTCTGTCGGCCCCTTCTCTTCCTGCCCTCAATCCCTCCCAGCATCAGAGTCTTTTCCAATGAGTCAACTCTTTGCATGAGGTGGCCAAAGTACCGGAGTTTCAGCTTTAGCATCATTCCTTCCAAAGAACACCCAGGGTTGATCTCCCTCAGAATGGACGGGTTGGATCTCCTTGCAGTCCAAGGGACTCTCAGGAGTCTTCTCCGACACCACAGTTGAAAAGCATCAATTCTTTGGTGCTCAGCTTTCTTCACAGTCCAACTCTCACATCCATACATGACCACTGGAAAAACCATAGCTTTGACTAGATGGAGCTTTGTTGGGAAAGTAATGTCTCTGCTTTTGAATATGCTATCTAGGTTGGTCATAACTTTCCTTCCAAGGAGTAAGCGTCTTTTAATTTCATGGCTGCAATTACCATCTGCCGTGATTTTGGAGTCCCCCAAAATAAAGTTTGACACTGTTTCCACTGTTTCCCTATCTATTTCCTCTGTTCCCCTATCTATTTCCTATGAAGGGCTAGGACCAGATGCCGTGATCTTCGTTTTCTGAATGTTGAGCTTTAAGCCAGCTTTCTCACTCTCCTCTTTCATTATGATTATCTGGGTCGTGAAGATCTTTTTTGTACAGTTCTTCCGTGTATTCTTGCCACCTCTTTTTAATATCTTCTGCTTCTGTTAGGTCCAGACCATTTCTGTCCTTTATTGAGCCCATCCTTGCATGAAATGTTCCCTTGGTATCTCTAATTTTCTTGAAGAGATCTCTAGTCTTTCCCATTCTGTTGTTTTCCTCTATTTCTTTGCATTGATCGCTGATCTGCATATAAGTTAAATAAGCAGGGTGACAGTATACAGCCTTGACGTACTCCTTTTCCTATTTGGAACCAGTCTGTGAGAATACAGCTCAAAAATTGCCAGGATGATTCCCTAAACAGGGGACTGAAGGAAAAAAACATGCCCCTTCTTAAAGCCAGCAATGGAAATTCCTGCTCCAGCTCTCCAAAAACTTGAGTCAAATTTTTAATCGGTTGTTTGGATAGGTTCCTAGTTGGTGTAACTTCAGAACTTGGATGGGAAACTGAAATACCCTCCCACCCCTCCCCATCTTACTCAGAAGCAAAGGGCCTTAAAAGTCCCTTCTTTAAATACATACTACTTGATTTGGCATCATAATACCCTATGTAGTAAATGCTTGATAAAGGGTTGAATTGCTTATGGTTTAGTGGAAGGGAGAGGTGAAGACTTTGGGGCTGGAAAACAGCCTGCAGGAGCAAATGAATGATGGCAAGAACTAGCATGGTAGATTTCCCCTGTGGTCTGGTGGTTAGGAACCCACCTGCCAACGCAGAGGACAGAGGTTTGATCTCTGGTCCGGGAAGGTTTCACATGCCATGGGGCAACTAAGCCCATGTGCCAGAACTACTGAAGCCTGAGCACCGAGAGCCCATGCTCTGCCACAAGAGAAGCCACTGCAATGAGAGACAGCCTGAATGCAGCAGCGAAGACCCAAAGCAGCCAAAAATAAATATATTAATTAATTTAAAAAATAAAGAAGTAGTGTGGCAGTTTTAAGAGATGGTGCAGTGAAGGTCCTGATTATAGTTGGAGACTTTTATAGGAAAGTGGAATCTGTGATTGGACAGGCAGATTGTGGCTAGAGTGTTGAGCACTGGGGGAATGTAGGTTTACGATATAGGGCGATCATTCTTGAAACTGAGCATGAAAATAAGCTGGGGAGAGTTAAGAGCAACTAGTGCACAGACCTTGTATTGGTTTGCTAGGGCTGTCAGAACCGAGTACCGTAGAATGGGGGGGACTTAAACCATAGAAATCTATTTCCCCACGATTCTGAAGGCTAGATATTCAAGATCGAGGAGTCAGTAGGGCTGATTCCTAATGATGCCTTTCTCCTTGGTTTGTGATGGGCATCTTGTCTTTGTGCCTTCACATGTTCTCCCCTCTGAAACTAAGTTTCCTCTTCTTAATAGAACACCAGTCAGATCAGATTAAGGTGCCTCGGAAAGAACTCATTTAATTAAACTACCTCTTGAAATCTGACACCGTCTCCTTTGGTGTCTGTGGCCGTGGACTTTGGGCCTCAGGATCCACATAAAGCTCTGGGTCTTTGGACAGACACCTCAGGCCCAACTCAGCCCTTGGTTGAGCCGCCTGCCTGGGCCTGTGTGTCGGTTCTTGCCTGCGGATCTGATTGACCCGACCTGACCCGCTATGCCGCTTCTGGTCTCTGGCTAACCCGAGGGTGGTGGGGCTAGGAGGTGTGGATCTTCTGCCCTGTGCGCTCCCAGACGCAGGCGCCTGGTGGTGGCTGGGACGACCCCACCGTGTAGGCTGCCACGTGTCAGGCCTCCTCCTCCCGGGGTCGTCGGCCTGTCTCCCCTGAGAGAAGAGCGTGCTGCTGAGGCTGAAGCAGGCCCTTCCTGTGACTAACCTCACCACACCTCCCCTTTGGGATTTTTCCCATTTTCTAAAAAAAAAAAAAAATTTATGGTGGCAGAGGGGGTGGCTTCCCAGATAGTGCTAGTGGTAAAGAATCTGCCTGCCAATGCAGGAGATGCAAGAGACGTGGGCTTGATCCCTGCATCGGGAAGATCTCTTGGAGAAGGACATGCCAACCCATTCCAGTATTCCTGCCTGGAAAGTCCCAGGGACAGAGGAGCCTGGAGGGCTACAGTCCATGGGGTCGCCAAGAATCAAACACGACTGAGCCCACACCTCTTTAAACATCTTATCTCCAAATACAGTCACATTCTGAGATACTGGGGCTTAGGACTTCAACAGATGAAAATGGCAGGGAAGGCACAGTGAAGTCCCTAAGAGACTCCATCCCCAGAGATTGATTCGAGTGATAAGGAATGGGGCTGAGGCTTTGGTAATGAATGTCCGAGACTGAGAACCACTGCGGTGGGGTCTACAGTGTGGGCAGCTGGGAATGAAACATAAGGATGCTGTGAACAGAGCTGTCAGCTGGGGAAAGCCTTGCACCTGGTCCTTCCCTGCTCTTACTGGTAGATGGATGTGGGAAAATTACTCCGATATGTTGAACTTCATCTTTGAGTAGAGACAACACTCTTGCCTGCCTTCAAGCTTGAGGCTTCTTCCAGTTCTAAGATTTCTTATTCTAGAAGTAGTTGTAAGGTCTCAATTTATGGTGGTGATGAGGGTTGCAGCAGACAGGCAGAGAGACAATTTTAGTATGCTACGACCACCACCACAGCTACCTGAAACCCTGCCACTGCTATCAACCATTAGCAATGTCACCAACCACTAATCCTCTGTCGTTATCATAAGCATTATCCCCATCTCCACTGCTCCCCCGTGCCTGCTCCCATCACCCCTCCCCCAGTGTCATCAGGATGGGCAACTATCGTAGCAGTAGCCGCAGCAGCTAGAAGTTCCAGGTCAATAGAGACACAGGTAGGCCGTCAAATTTTAGAACTGGATCACTTAGACCAAGGTATTAATTTCAAATGGGTTGAAACTAAAGGCCAGAGAGGCTAATAGGCTTATTCCAGGCCACAGAACTGTTAAACGGAAAAGCTAAGTCCAGGATCCTATCCTTTGACCTTACATCAAGGCTCCTTTCTACTAGCCCACTAGACCTCATCACAGCTCATCAGAGGGGAGAAGCTGGGGCTACTGGAGACCCCACTATCCAAGCTTCCTGTCCCTTCCTGTCAGGAGGATATCATCGTGGCAAGCAGCCCCTTAAGAGATATAAGAGAGTGGAAATTTGCTGTATGACAGCAGGGAGCTCACATCCCGTTTTCTGTGACAGCGTGAGGGGGTGGGATGGAAGGGGAGGTGGGAGGGAGAGGATATATGTATACCTATGACTGATTCATGTTGATACATGGCAGAAACCTACACGATATTGTAAAGCAATTATCCTCCAATTAAAAATAAATTTAACAAAGAAAAGGGATATAACACTCACTCCAGAAGGCTTGCTAAAAAAAAAAAAATACTTGCACAGGGTTGTCAGGTCAGTTTATTTCTCTTCCTCAGTTCTTGTCTCATTACTTCAAAAATTTGGAATGACAGTCTAAAGGGTTTAAAACAACAGACAAGTTACAGCTCTGTTCAGCTCAAGCAGACAGATCTTTCCTAGGCAGACATGCCCAAGATATGGGAGAAGACCAACCCCAAAGGAGTTATCATAGCCATCCTGCTTGGCTTCCTTCTTTTCATACTTCCATCTCCTCCTATGGTTGTGCCCTCCTAAGGCTTGTATGAACCACCAATCAAGAAAGGGAATGTAAATGGGCATACGCTCAAGGCCGATTGACAACCGCAAGTTATAGAACAACGGGCTCTGTTATGTGTATATTCCCATAATTCACTCTGTTATAATCAGATGTAGAATATCTACATAAATATATGTAGAATATTTATGAACCCTTAATGGGCTTTTAGCTGCCTAAGGTTACTTGGAGAAGCCCATGTGTTCATTTGTATCCACTGTGTGCCCAGGGCCCCTGTGCAGGTGTTGGAAAAGTGTGGTTATTTTTGTAGCACATCTGTGAGCTCTCTTGGGAGTGTCAAGATGGGGTTTAGAGATCAACGTGCATCCTTTTTGGCTAGGCCACCCCTCATTGCTCATGTCTAACTTCCTACCTAACAGTGTGTTTCTTAGCAGAACAAGAAAATCCTGCTTATTATTCAGAGGACCATTAGAAACAAAGGTGAAGTTGTAAGTTGCTTCCAGAGTTGTCCCTGAGGTCGACATAGCCAGGGGTCACCCCGGGCGTCACAGTTTGAGGAGTTTGTGAAAGGAGAAACAGAGAGAGCTAATAGCTGGCAGATAAAATATGTTGATATCATTATGTAAATGTCTGCCACTTTCAGCTTTCCACGTTCAGCATCTCAGTCTGCTATGGCAGCCAGGAAACTTGCTCCCCATTGTCTCATGTTCTTGGGCACAGCTTCTTAGTTCCTCTGAGAGCAGCTGCCCTTCATGTTCATGTTATGCAGATTTCAACTGGTAAAAAGGTACAAGGCAAGAAAGAAGTGTAAAAGAAAAATGCAAACCTCCAAAACTTGTTAGGTAGAAGAGCCTTTTATTGGTCCTAAATTCTAAAAGTTTGTTTCTGTCTATCTTGTACAAAACCTAGGTGGTCAGCAGGAGTGTGTGTACTTTTAGTCATTTCACTACTCAGGGAACCACATGCAGAGGACACATTGCAAGAGGCAAACTAAATTATTAAGAGGGACCTATATTTGAGCAAGAACACAGAGATAGACTCAATTATGAAAGACCAAAGCTTTAGAGAAATGATCAAGTCCTGTGAATTCCTGAAGGGCATAGAAAAAGACGCCTATACATAAATTTATCAAATTCCAATAGACCCAAATAAGAGGTGGAGAAGGAAATGGCAACCCACTCCAGTATTCTTGCCTTAAGAATCCTAGGGACGGCAGAGCTTAGTGGGCTGCCATCTATGGGGTCGCACAGAGTTGGACACGACTGAAGCGACTTAGCAGCAGCAGCAAATAAGAGGGGCACCCACGAAATTTCAAAAGGCCAAAAGAATTACAAATATTAAGTGTGAGTGATTTCAAACAACGGTGGCAAGCAAATGGAATTCATTACCTTTAGATGTAGGGATATATCATTGTGCTTTTAATTTGTATTTTCCTAATGGCGATTGCAGTTCAACAACTTTTCTTTTGCTCATTTGCCATCTGTATCTCCACTTTGGTGAAATGTCTGCTTGTATCTTTTGGCCAATTTCTATCTGGATTGTTTGTTTGCTTTTTTCCTGCTGGGTTTTGAGAAGGCTTTATGTAGTTTTGATACAAGGTGTTTGTCAGATATGAGACTTGCAAATATTTTCTCCTAGTGTGCAGCTTGTCTTTTCACTCTCTAAACAGGATCTTTCACGGGACAAAACAAGTAGAGGTTTTAAATTCCCATTTAGAAAAGCCTGACTTCTACTTGAGAGTGCTGAACAGGGCCGCTCCATTGGTTGTCGCTCATGAGGGCAGATTACGGGTCTAATGCCTGTTTTGGCTCTGCTCACTCAGCTGTACAATAGCTCACCCCCACTATGGGCTTAACTCTGTTCAGTGACCACAGGTCAGTGTTTTTCAGGATATCACAAAAGGATGAGCAGAGAAAGAGCGGTCCACTGCTGAGAGAACAACTTGAAGTCAAGTCCCCACTGATCCAGGAAGGTCATCTGTAGCCCTCATCCCCTTCTTAGAAACCTGGGGAATGCACCATCATCAGTACAGAGGGAAAGACAGCATTCAAAATGCCAGGAGGCTTCTCGGGCCATTTCATCACAAAATAAAGCAACAAACAGAGGTAAATTCATCACATGAATTTAACCAATGCTCAGAGCCAAAACACACATGGAATTCCAAGCCAGAAAGAATCTCACGTTGGCGGCATACAGAGCCCTTGTCTGCACTGATTGCTTTTGCCAGATAAAAGTCAAATCCTCACCATGAGGCAAAGGCTGCCCGGGATCAGCTTGAGGGCCAGTGCCATGGAGACCACAAGAGGGGAGGTTTTTCTGACATGCAACCGGCATGAACAGAATGGATTACAGACAGCTCCATCTTATGTAAATTTCCACTGGGGAGAAAAAGATTGAAAGGAAAATAATCGTGCTTTAGTCATTCTCATTTAAGGTAATAAGATCCTTTCATTCCTTCTTGGAAAAAGAGGCAACAGCTGTCCTGTCATAAATGGTAAGACACTTCACTCGACATTTTGCAGGAACCCAATCTTTAGCTGACACTTTGACCTAATGGCTGCACTGAGTTTATGTTCTTAAGAGGGAGATAGTTTTTCTTTAAACATATGACATAAGCCTGTTGGCCCCAGATGTGAAGAATTACGAACAAATTGTACTAACCTCAATTTCTGAAGTGGACAGAGAAATTTTATTCTTCCTGCCTCACCATGTCCAGGCCGAGGGGGTCTGAAGAAGGGTGAGCTATTAGGTAAACACTGTTTCACAGGGTCATCAAGTGAACACTGAATGTTTTCTCCTACAGCCTTTATTCTCTTTTCATTTTGGCTACAACACCCAACTTTCATGTGGAATGCACCTCGTGTCAGTTCTCAGCCCACGTGGTTGCTGCAATGAATGGGCATATCTCATTTATGTAGCTCTTTGATGTAACTGCTATCATCGTCATTACTATTATTGTTGTTTATTTATTTATTTTTGGCTGTGTTGGGTCTTCACTGACGCTCTGGCTTTTCTCTAATTGCAGCATATGGTGGCTTCTCTTGTTGTGGAGCACAGGCTCTAGGGCGCATGAGCTTTAGTAGTTGCGGCTCTGGGGCTCCAGAGCACAGGCTCAGTAGTTGGGCTTAGTTGTTACAGGTCACGTGGGATCCTCCTGGACCAGGGATCAAAACTGTATCTCCTGCATTGCCAGATGGATTCTTTACCCCTGAACCACTAGCGAAGCCCCCATCATCATTATTATTGAACTGCTTCTCAGGCAGGGTAACCTGCTCAAAGTGTCAAAGCTGATAAGTGGGAACTCCAGAATTGGAACCCAGGTGGTCTTATTCCAGAATCCACAGACTCTTCTTCCTGCTCTATTCTTCTGCTGGGCTGAATGGCCCTCTCTGATCTCCACCTGTCGCCCAGAATAATAACTCCTCTCAGTTGTGTGTTGTTTTTTTTCAGGGGTGCAGCAGAAGTGTGAAGTGTTTTTTAAGTGAATCATCTAGAGAAGTTCATCTTATTTTGGGAATTCTACTGGCAGCTGAGGGTATGGGAAATTTTGTTTTTCCCCACCACCCAGAAAGTGAAGTCGCTCAGTCATATCCAACTCTTTGCAACCCAGTGGACTGTAGCCTACCAGGCTCCTCTGTCCATGAGATTCTCCAGGCAAGAATACTGGAGTGGGTTGCCATTTCCATCTCCAGGGGATCTTCCCAACCCAGGGACCGAACCCAGGGATCGACCCCAGGTCTCCCACATTGCAGGCAGATGCTTTACCCTCTGAGCCACAAGGGAAGCCCAACCACCCTCTAGGTTCTTTAATAAGGAAGAGAAAAGGATGATGAAGGGATGAGATAGAAATGATTGTATTCTCTCTTTGCTCAGGTAATGGGTAAGCACCCTGTAAACTGTGAAGTTGACAGTAATTCAGGGAACCAAACTTCCAACTGTCAGAGATGGTACCCAGTGTCTAGATACATCTGCCCGTGGGCCCAGAAAGAGCTGGAAGTGGAATGCATAGCGCAAATCTCCAGGAAGATGGAAGAGTCTGGACTCCTGAATCAAAGGCATTTAATACCCCCAAGAGTAGAAGTTCTGTCAGTTTCAATCACTGCTGGCTCACTAGCATCTTAACTGCTTCCTGGCCAAGTTATGAATGAATATAGCTGATGCTGGCAGGGACTTCTATTTCTTCAGTCATCATGAAAGCGAAGGACATCAGAAATGAAGAATTTAGACACTCCTTAGAAAATTTGATGCTTTTGAACTGTGGTGTTGGACAAGATTGTTGAGAGTCCCTTGGACTGCAAGGAGATCAAACCAGTCAGTCCTAAAGGAAATCAGCCCCGAATGTTCATTGGAAGGACTGATGCTGAAGCCGGAGCTCTAATAGTTTGGCCACCTGATACAAAGAGCCAATGCATTGGAAAAGACTCTGATGCTGGGAAAGATGGAGGGCATGAGGAGAAAGGGGTAAAGAGGATAAGATGGTTGGATGGCATCATCAACTCAATGCACATGTGTTTGGGCAAACTCTGGGAGAAGTAAAGGACAGGCCTGGCGTGCTGCAGTCCATGGGGTTGCAAAGAGTTAGACAAGACTGAGCAACTGAACAACAGAAATTTTCACCTGCCATACATCTTGATTGACACTCCTAATTATTGTTATTTAATTCAATCTTTCTTTTTAAAAAGTAACTCCCTTTTCTTTCTTTATCTTTAGATCCCCATTCCACCTGCTAACTCAAGTTCTTTATAGCCTAAAATGTCTTACTCTGATCCTGTATCTTTGTTTATGTCACGCGAGTGTATGTTCCTCGATTCTTTGTCTCATCACAACAAAGATTTGGAGTGACGGACATTAAAGCCCCCTCGGCGTGTCACAACTCTCAGGTCTTGGATAGACCGTGTTATAGCTCTTAGACAAATCAGTGTTACAGCTCAGTCTTACAGCTCTATTTTATTTAGAACATAGCAGGAAAATCCATCTTTGAGGCGTGAGGGCACATCGATCTAAAGACACGAGGAGAAGAGTGCCCCAGTGCGCGGGAGAGAGAGAGAGAGAGCTGGCTCTGGCTCCTCTATTTATATGTATCTCTCTCCCTGGGCCTGTCCTATGTAAATTGGGCCAGCCAGGAGTGTTGTTTGTTTTACCTGAGGTCCTCACTCGGGTCCTCGGACCTTTTTTTGTTTCATTTTCGCAGGCTTTTTCTTCCTTGTCTGTAGCCACCGCCATTTTGGACTCCTTTTCCCTGTTCTACCTACCTAACATTTATAACTTTTCTATTTCTATTTCTCCTTTCAGCCAAATTTCTTCAGTCATCTATCATTTTGTTTTCTCCTTTTTTATGTACTCCTCAAACCCATTGCTAACTCTCCCATCCTCCCCACCTAGGCCCCTCAATCTCATCAAAGCATTGTTATTAATGTCCAACATTTTTAGCAGCCTGGTGTTGGAGAAGACTCTTGCGAGTCCCTTGGACTGCAAGGAGATCAATCCTGGGTGTTCACTGGAAAGACTGATGCTGAAGCTGAAACTCCAATACTTTGGCCACCTCATGCGAAGAGTTAACTCACTGGAAAAGACTCTGACGTTTGGAGGGATTGGAGGCAGGAGGAGAAGAGGATGACAGAGGATTAGATGGCTGGATGGCATCACCGATTTGATGGACATGAGTTTGAGTGAACTCTGGGAGTTGGTGATGGACAGGGAGGCCTGGCGCGCTGCACTTCATGGGGTCACAAAGAGTCGGACATGGCTGAGCAACTGAACCGAACTGAACTGAGTGAAGACACTGCAGTTCTTTATAATAAAATGTAATACTTTATAATAAAATACGAGTTCCCTGGTAAGTCAACTGGTAAAGAATCCACCTGCACTGCAGGAGACCCTGGCTCAATCCCTGGGTTGGGAAGATCCCCTGGAGGAGGGAATGGCAACCCACTTCAGTATTCTTGCTTGGAGAATCCCCAGGGACAGGGGAGCCTAGAGGGCTACAGTCCATGGGGTCGCAAAGAGTAAGACACAACTGAGCAACTGAGCACAGCACATAATGAAATATAATACTTCAGTTGCATTTGAAAGAGCTGCTCATTCAGTGTTAAAAAGATGGCTGTGATTTTGTGTGATTCTGCTTCTACAGCTAATTCTCCGACTACTCTTTCTTTGCAAGCTTTCTCTTCCTTTGTTCACCCGGGGGTGGGGTCCTATGTGGTTCTATCTTCTGGCCACTGTTTCTTCCACACCTGGGCCCTGTGTTTTGGCTCACAAATGGTCACATGATCCAGCCAGGACGATAAAAGTCTTTTCTAGGAATCTTGTTAGAGCTACCAGGGAAGGCAAATTCTCCCTTCTTAGAGACAACTGGCTTTAAAACTCACATCAGCTTCAAGCGTCTAATGACTGTCTTCTCTAGGAGCAGAAAGCCAGTCTGAGAATAGTCAAAACATGGGACAGCAATGTGGAGAAACGTGTTATTACATTGCTCCTGGATCTAGCCATATTTGAAGCTTAAATTAATATTGGATTCTAAAGTTGTATGGATGAATATATATCCTCTTTTAAAAGCAGGTTTGAGTGGTGGTTCTGACACTTGCAACCAAGAGTTTTGGAAAATATACCTTCTACCATCTTCCTGTTTCCAGTGTGATCTTCATACTACAACTTCCCCACCCAGCCACCAGAGAGATTAACATAAGATGTACTACTGATGGGGCCATTCTCCTGTTAAGATCCTCTGATGGTTCCCTGGAGCCTACTCAGGGGAGGCAAACTCAAAAGCCTCAAGGGAACAGGCAGAAGATGTAACTAAGGGAAGCAGGCCAGGTGGAAGATGTTAGAAAGGGATGCCCTGCTGCAACCATTGTATTTAGAATGCAAATACCACATGCCTGCCAAAAACAAGTCTGAAGTTTGGGTTTGGCCTCTAGGCTCCAAGTTTACAACCTCTGGCCTTTGTTTAAAAGTTCAAGCTCCTGCACACATTCCAGAAGGAATTTGTGATCAAGCCCCTGATAATTCCCATGGCACATTTCCTCCCATTAGATGCTCTTGTAATAGTACTAAGTTGGTGCTGACATTTTTTTTCATGAACCCATGAAAACCCACTTTGCTTATGCTGTTCCTTTACCTAGAACCTCATTCCACCCCACCCTTCTATCATCATCTTCACCTTGCTAAATCCAACTTGTTCTTCAATATTCATCTTAGGTGTTATTAGGTCCAGGGATCCTCCTCTTGACAAGACAGTTGTACTTCCTCCACAGCTCACCATATTCTTCTTTGTCACTGGATCCTATATGTGTGCCAGATTTTGTTGATTTCTTACCCAGAGTCATTGCTTCTCTTGTTTATTTGCTGGCAGAATTTGCCTCTTACAAAGGCTGAAAAAATGTGATACTCTCTCCCAGCCTGCCTTGAAGCTAAGATCTGGGATGTGATCCAATCCTACTCAAAGGAGTGGATGGGAAATCTACTAAGGGATTCTTGGGAAAAACTTACCTCCCTGACAACAATGAAATGATTCAGAGAACACCTTTCTTTTTCATTCCTTCCACTGAACGTAAATAGTTCTATGAGGAATGATGTTGGGAGCCGCAGCAGCCATCCTGCAACTGTGAGGAGAAAGTCAAAGAGAATCACAGGGAAGGTGAAGCACATCCCTGAAATCCCTGAGTTGCTGAACCAAACTGAGAACTTATTTTTCAGACTTTTTGATATGAGAGATATTATAATAACCACCTGTTGCCCAAGTCACATTTTAGGGGTTAGTCTGTCATTTTCAGGTGAGTGCATTTTAAATGATTCAACATATTATGTTCACATTTCTATGGTGTTTTTCTATTCTATTATTCTGTAAGTTATTTGTGGAGAAGAATGACCTCATATTCTTATTTTTGTCACTGATGTCTAACAGAGTAGGAACTCAGTAATTTAAAAAAAAATTGACATATAAGTTGATTTATGATGCTGTGTTAATTTCTTCTGTAAACAAAGTGACTCGGTTATACATATATATATGCTTTTTCATCATGACTTATTGTAGGATATTGAATATAATTCCCTGCACCATACAGCAGGACTTGTTGTTTATCCATCCTATATATAATGGTTTGCATCTGGTAATCCCAAACTCCCTATCTTTCCCTCCCTCAGCTCCCCCTTTGCTTTGGCAATCACAAGCCTGTTCTCTATGTCTGTGAGTCTGTTTCTGTTTCATTGATACATTCATCTGTGTCATATTTTAGATTCTGCACATAAGTGATATCATATGGTATTTGTCTTTCTCTGACTTACTTTGCTTAGTTTGATAATCTCTAGGTCCATCCACGTGTGATGTTCATTGAAGTATTTATTTTTCCATAATTTTCCCACTAGGAGCTACAGTGAGCAGTGTGTGCCAGACAGTGTCTGTCCCATTTAGGAGACAACCCCCTCAGTGTTGCGAAGTGGAAATATATCAGTGAATCTTATATGGGTAATCCCCTGGGGATTTAAGGGAATGAAGGATCTGGTACAAGTATTGTGTCATCTCCTTGGAATTGACCAGTGCTATTCACATTGTTTATTCAGATCTTATGAAAGCTTACTGAAAAGTCTAGCACATATGTAGATGAAAGGTGTTTTGGGTGGAGAAGGGAAGGGTTGCTGGGTGTTTACAGACCCTTCCTCTATGCTGGGTCCCTCTCGTCTTCTGTTGTCCCTAAGGCCCCTTTTCTGACCCTATCCCTGGAGCTCAATGAGACAGAAATGATAGCTTTTTCCATAATCAAATCCATCAAATGACTTCACTTAATCCTTAGCTACTGCCTAAACTCTGTCACTAAAAGTTGGAGGTTGCCCTTAGCTCCTTGGAGGCTTATGAGATTCCATTGTTATGAAAATGTTCAGAGCATTACACTAGCTTTGGCTAAAATTGGGGCAGCAAATAAAAAAAGGCTGAGTTACTTCAGAGAATCCATTTGGCAGCCTCATTTCTCTAAGTCCATACATTTAATTTTATGGTTTGTTACACAAATCAGTTGAATTCATTGAATCAGAGGGAGTCCTGTAAACTAAAAGAGCAGACATTCCTTGGGCTGTAATATTCTTACTTATAAGGGAGATGTCACTTTAGATTTCAACATTGACTCACCCAGAAGCCATTCTCCTTTTCTCATTTCCAGAGCCATGCTAACTTAAGTCCTAACAGCCTCAGATCTTCTCGGCTCTGAATTTTTAAGAGTGGAGTCAGATCTTCATGGAATCTGAGTCTCAGAGTTTGGAACTTCTGCAGCAGAAAAGCGCCTTATATAACAGTGTGGTTACGGTGGAGAGTTTGAGTGGGAGGTAAGGGTGGAGGCTGCTATGGCCGAGATCATTATTTCTAGATCATTAATGACCCCACAAACAAGAATCCCAGCATCTGAGTATGTGTGGGTGTATGCATTTTCTAAGGAGAGCAGGTAGATTATGTTTCCGTTTATTTTCACGGCCACCAGTTTGCTACTATTTGATTTCAGAAGAGTAAATTTAAGCCTTCAGCCTAGATGAATGGCAACCAATGGCCAGCAAACTCCCTGCATCTTCAAACTCTTGGCTGAGTTCCTCTCAGCTTTCCCTGAATCTTGTCTTTTCTCCAAGGAAACAATATTCTTGAATCCCCTCAATTTGCCTGCTTTTATTCTCCCATATGCCATGTAACTCAGGGTGGGAAGAGGCTTTTTGTTTTCTCTTCGATTAACAACACAACTTTGAGGTCTTTGCTTCCCTGGTGGCTCAGACAGTAAAGAATCTGCCTGCAGTGCGGGAGACCCGGGTTTGATCCCTGGTCCAGGAAGATCCCCTGGAGAAGCGAATGGCAACCCACTCCACTGGTCTTACCTGGAGAATCCCATGGACAGAGGAGCCTGCCAGGCTAAAGCCCATGGGGTCTCAAAGAGTCGGGCACAGTTCAGTTCAGTTCAGCCGCTCAGTCGTGTCCAACTCTTTGCGACCCCATGGACTGCAGCACACCAGGCCTCCCTGTCTATCACTAACTCCTGGAGTCAAACTCATGTCCATTGAGTCGGTGATGCCATCCAACTTCTGTTGGATGCCAGAGATGCCATCTGTTGGATGCCAACCTTGAGAGGATGCCATCTCATCCTCTGTTGTCCCCTTCTCTTTCCACCTTCAATCTTTCCCAGCATCAGGAGTCGGGCACAACTGAGAGGCAAACACTTTCAGGTCTTAACGTTGTAATAGCTCCTTTTCAGCCCATTCCTTCCCTCCATCCAACCACTGACCCATCTACACATCCATCCATCCACCCATCCATCTAGTCAACAAATATTTATTGAGCACTTTCTATCTATTCCACCAGGAATTTTTCTAGGAGCTGAGGATACAGTAGTGAGCAAGCCGAGCATGTCCCTGGTGTCACAGAGATTACAACAGTAAGCAAAGAAGCACTAAACACAATGTCAGAAAGTGAAAGTGCTATGAAGAGAAATTGCAAGAGACTAGGCCTCCTGGGTCTCCGTCTGCCGGGTGTGTAAGTGACCGAGAGCTCCAGCAGCCGGATCCTGGGACCCTGCTTCTCAGGTCTGTTCTCTGCCAATAGCTGAGCATGGCAGGACACCAAGACAGACACAGGGCTCACTGATGCGGCGGCACTTTGGCGTGAATACTCTCTGAAGGTCTTGTGGACATTTCCTTGAAGTCTATTATAGTCTAAGACCCTCCTCCTCCCCTCCTTACCTCCTTTTCCTCCTCTCTCATTTTCTCCCTCCCTCCTTCCCTTTGTTCTCCCTTCCTTCCCTTTCTCCTTCACTCAGGAGCAGACCTTCATTGCCGCTTTTCCAGTCCATCCCAGTTACCTCCCTTTACATTCTTATGTTTCCCCTGATAATGTTTCGCAATTCTTATCCCATCTTGGCATCTTTTTTTCCTAGAGGACCTGGACTAATACAAGACTAAAGCAGCCTGGAAGGACTTGGAGTGGGGGCTACTTTAGATAAGTGGCCAGAAAACCCCCCCACCCCCACCCACCCCACGAGGGGAATTTGTTTACGGACTTGATGGGAGTGAGGGGATGATCCAGGCAGACACCTGGGGGAGGTGTACTTCAGGCAGAAGGAAGAAGGAAGAGCACGTGTGGAGACTTTGAGCCTTGGCTTTCAAACGGCTCCCTTAAAACTGCTGAGGGGTGGGGCGCAAGATCGGGCGCATCTCTGGGTTCCCTCCAAACTCACTCTCATTGTGGGTAGCTCTGCCTTTATCTGCTTTGCATATTTGGCTTCTTTAGAGGAACTTGAGATGAACAAAGAGTTCCAGGTTTAAAATATAAATATTCTGAGAACCACAATTCTGCACGGACTCTGTGATCTCTGCCCTGGTTTATGGCTCTATCAGCCTGTTGGCCATGGGAAGTGGAAGAAATTGCCTCTATTGGAAGCCTAATAGTTCCACAGAGATACTGGATTAGTGCAAGCTAGGTGTAGATAAGGGGAATTAGAGTAAGTGATTAAAGGACTTGGTGCATGGAGTCTGATGGAGAGAGCAGGGCCTGAAAACATCGGGGAATTTCATGCTAAGCTCTGAAGCCCTATGGTTGGACAGCAGCTGGAGGGAACTGGCATATATCAAGTCCGCAGAAGTGGACAAAGGACAGCCGGGAGGGCGTGGGAGTTAAAGGGCTGTCCTCCATGTGCAGTGGTGTTCAGAGGAACAGTGGACAATAACAGCTGTGCTCAAGAACTCTGACTTCAAAGTGTAAAACATTAATATTGCTCAGAGGGAAGGTGACAGAATTTACCTGTTGCCAGACGAGTTGATAACTGAATTTATAAAAATTTCTTGGCACTTTTTTTAGTGTTAAAACTTTGTATTTTTTTCCCCTCCAAGTTTTCAGAAGGAAAAGAATCTGGCAGCCGTAATGCAAAGACTGAGCTGGGTGTAAAAGGCATTTCCCCCCTCCAGTCCTGTTTTTCAAAAGTTGTGTAGTTAATTTAAAATGTTCTGTTAGTTTCGAGTATATGGCAAAGTGATTTATATATGTGTGTGTATATACAATATATTTACTTTTTCAGATTCTTTTCCATTATGTTAGTGTTAGCTGCTCAGTTGTATCTAACTGTTTGTGACCCCATGGACTGTAGTCTGCCAGGCTCCTCTGTTCAAGGAGTTCTCCAGGCAAGAATACCGGAGTGGGTTGCCATGCCTTTCTCCAGGGGATCTTCCTGACCCAGGGATTGAAGCTGGGTCTCCCGCATTGCAGGCGGATTCTTTCACTGTCTGAGCCACCAGGGAAGCTCATCACAGGTTATTACAAAATATTGAGTATAGTTTCCTGTGCTATATAGTAGGTCCTTGCTGTTCACATATTTTAATGTCTAGTAATATATATATGTTAATCCCAAACTCCTAATTCATCTCCCATCTCCCCACCCTCCACTATCTCTTCGGTAACCATAAGTTTGTTTTCTATGTTCTTGAGTCTGTTTCTGCTTTATGAATAAGTTCATTTTAATCATTTTGTAAAACTCCACATACAAGTTATATTATGATATTTGTCTTTCTGTCTGACTCTTCACTAATATGATAATCTCTAGGACCATCCGTGTTGCTGCAAATGGCATTATTTCATTCTTTTTTATGGCTGAATATTATTTCATTGTATATATACCACATCTTATTTATCCATTCACCTGTCAATAGACATTCAGGTTGCTTCCATGTCTGACTATTGTCAATAGCGCTGCAAAGAACACTGGGGTGCATGTATCCTTTTGAATTAGAGTTTTCTTCAGATATATGCCCAGGAATAGGATAGCAGGATCATATGGTGACTCTACTTTTAGTTTTTTAAGGAAACTCCATACTGTTTCCCATAGTGGATGTACCAATTTACATTTCCATCAATAGTGCAGGAGGATTCTTTTGTCTCCACACCCTCTCCAACATTTATTATTCGTAGGCGGCTCATCCCCCTGAGAACTTCTGCTGTGAGAATTACACACCAATTTCTTGAGGTTCCTGCAGCCCGTACTCCAGGATAGAATGCATGGGGAAGACCTGAGCTTGACCCACAGCTTGAAGCTGAACTATGACAACCATCCCTCAAAGCCATGAACAACAAATAAATGCTTAATTTGTTTGCCTCACAGATTTGTAATTGCTCATTAGGCAGCATCACTGTAGTGCGTGCGTGCATGCTCAGTCATGTCCAACTCTTTGCCATCCCATGGATTGTAGCCCACCAGGCTCCTCTGTCCACTCTATTTCCCAGGCAAGAATACTGGAGTGGGTTGCCATTTCTTTCTCCAGGGGATCTTCCTGAGCCAGGGAAGTGGTATTCTTACTGCCTGACCCATTGTAGTAAAAGCCTACTAATACACCTGGTAATTAGATTCCTCTGTATCATCTCACACTGTGAGTGCTAGACAGGGGGGTGTGGCCAAGCCTACCTGTTGGTATACCAGATGGCTTTGGAGATAGTGGGAGGGAAATGCTTCACACCAAATAAAGATATGGGGCTTATCAGGATGTGAAAGCTGGCTCTCAGTGAATGCCAGGGTTGGTTTGGCATTCTGAACCTCTGAAATACTGATTTTTGGGGTGTGTGTGTGTGTGTGTGTGTGTGTGTGTGTGTGGCTGTTCTGTGCATAGAAGTTTAGAAGCATTCCTACCTGCTAGATGCTGGTGGCACATTTTCCCCTAACCTGTGACATCAAAAATATCTAAAGATACTGCCAAATATCTCTTGGGTAGCAAAAACACTCCCAGTTGGGAACCACTGATTTAGCTGAGCTGGCTTCAGTTTTTCTATTAAAATAAGCACAGAAAATAACAATGAATGATAACATTTATCAAGCAATTATCCCTCCAGACATCCAGTTAAGCACTTTCAGGAATTAATCTAATTTTGTTGTTGTTCAGTCGCTCAATTGTGTCCAACTCTTTGTGAACCCATGGACTGCAGCACACCAGGCTTCCCTGTCCTTCACTATCTCCTGGAGTCTGCTGAAACTCATGTCCATTGAGTCAATGATGCCATCCGACCATCTCATCCTCTGTCACTCCTCCTGCCCTCCATCTTTCCCAGCATCAGGGTCTTTTCCGATGAGTTGACTCAGTTGGCCAAAGCATTGGAGCTTCAGCTTCAGCATCAGTCCTTTCAATGAATATTCAGGGTTGATTTCTTTTAGGGTTGACTGGTTTGATCTCCTTGCTGTCCAAGGGACCCTCAAGAGTCTTCTCCAGCACCATCATCTCCAGCACCATCAGCTCTTTGGAGCTAAGCCTTTTTTATGGTCTAACTCACAGCCATATATGATTACTGGACCTTTGTCCATAGCAAAGTGATGTCTCTGCTTTTAGAAAGAGTTTTAGTTAGCTAAGGCTTCCATCATAAATTATCACAGACTAGGTGACAACCCACTCCAGTACTCTTGCCAGGAAAATCCCATGGACGAAGGAGCCTGGTAGGCTGCAGTCCACGGGGTCGCTGAGAGTCAGACACGACTGAGCGACTTCACTTTCACTTTTCACTTTCATGCACTGGAGAAGGAAATGGCAACCCACTCCAGTGTTCTTGCCTGGAGAATCCCAGGGACGGGGGAGCCTGGTGGGCTGCTGTCTGTGGGGTCACACAGAGTTGGACACGACTGAAGTGACTTAGCAGCAGCAGCAGCAAGTGACTTACACAACAGAATCAGATTGTAGAAAACTATCTCACAGTCCTGGAGGCTGGAAGTCTGAGACCATGGTGTCCTCAGGGTTGGCTTCTTCTCAGACCTCTCCCCTTGGTGTGGAAATGGCGTCTCCTCAGATGGTCCTTCCTCTTCGTGTGTCTGTATCCTAAGGTTCTCTTCTTATAAGGAGTTTGGTCTTATGGGATGAAGACCTACTTGAATGATTTAAACTTCATTACCTCTTCAAAAACCAATGCTCTCTAAATGCAATCATATTCTGAGGCACGGAGTGTTAAGATTAAACATATGAATTTCAGGGGACACAATACAGAGAAAGTTTACAAATGAGGACACTTGGCACAGAGGGGAAGTAACACTTGCTTGAGGAACACCTTTAGAATGTGGGGGAGGCAAGGCTGACCTAACTCCAGAATCTGTGCTATGGACCACACTTCCCCAAGAAATATTGCTTCCCCAAGAAATAAATCCTGTGAGAGACTTCAGAAGGTAAGCACTATATACAAGTGTTATGCAATGAGTTTCTCTCTCTCTCTGTTTTATAGTAGGTTTCTTCAAGAGTGATGCTCACTCCCCTTACATACCTGTGCATGGGAAGACCTCCCCAAGAGTAGGTGAGAAAAGCTATTTAGATTGTAGAAAACTATCAGTCACTGCAGGGCTGGTTTGGACAACTCAATTCACTTACTAAAAATATGTTTCTAGACCTCTTCGATAAGAGGGAGAAAAAGCCTTGAAAACTTCTACCCATTAATCTAGCAGTTCCATTCCTTGGAACTTATCCTTAGGAAGGAATCAGATATGTGTACAAAGATTTATGCATAGTATATTTGATTTTAGCACGATTTGCAAGAGCAAACATTGGATAGATATTGGATAAATAAATGACGGTGTGTCCATATGGTGCAATGCTCAACTTGTAGATGAATATTTTCTTCCAAGGGAAAAACTTCATCCTATATTATTCTTTGAAAAAAAAAAAAAAAAAGATTGGAATGCCACAGGGAGCATAATTTTGACTTCTGAAAGCGTCTCTATCACAGTGGACGAGAAGACACTTGTAGGATACAGTGGAAATGAATTGTATCCCTGTTCTCCTGATGTCCTATCAAACTTTTCTGTAGGTTTTATCTTGCTCCTTGATGAAACTGGACCTCTTTTGTCACTCTTATCTACAAAACAGTCGTCCAGCTACTTTTTCCACAAAAACCCAGACTCCATTTAGTAATTAATAGGTCCACTCCAGTGTAAGGACTTGGCACTTCCAATCTTCATCGCGAATGACAATGTCTTCCTTCTCCAGCTCGGCTGGCTCCTGGAGTGAGTGAGAAGGGGTGGGGGCTGCTGTGTCTCTTTTTTGTCATACGGTGTTTCTGTTTCCCTCTCATCTTCCCTGAACTTCTGCTTCCTCCAAAACTGGGAAGGGAGAGAGAGAGGAACAAGGGTCTCAGATGCTTAGTTATGTCCGACTCTTTGTGACCCCCTGGACTGTAGCCTGCCAGCCTCCTCTGTCCATGGGATTCTCCAGGCAAGAATACTGGAGGGGGTGCCATTTCCTCCTCCAGGGGATCTTCCCACCCAGGGATCAAACCTGGGGTCTCCTGCACTGCAGGCGGACTCCTTACCATCTGATCCACCAGGGAAGCCCAGAGAGGAGCAAAGGGGCAGGGAAAGATTTACTGGACTGGTGCTGTTCTAGCCCTCCAGGTCTGACAGTAGACTGATCTCAAGTGTTCCTTCCTGGGTTCTTTGCAACCAGCCCTTCCCTCTTCCTGGTGGGCACCTGCAGCTTGCTTGACCGCGCACCATGTGTCTTCTGTTGGCTCCTGCACAGCTTCTTCACCCCAGCATCTGGCAGCACACCTCCTGGGGGGCAGTTCTGGTTCACAGGAAACTCTCCTATATCCCCTTGGCAAGCTGGGGAGAGCAGGCCACCTTCCACAAAACCGCTCCTCACTCTACCCCCAGAGCAGCTAGCCGGCCGGGGCCCTTAGCTTTCCCAGGGCGAGTCAGACACCAATCTACTGAGTCTCCTGTGTACTTGCATTCAGCCGGCTTCCAAAAAGTCACCTCAGGCCCTTTGCCTCGGCTTTCGGTGAGACGTCGGAGCCCCTTCCCCACAGGGAGCATGGACATATGGACTTAACGGCTGTCTCCAAAAAACCCTTTCACTTGTTTTTTTTCTTTTTAAAGAATATTTATGTATTTATTTGGCTGTGTTGGGTTTTAGTTGCAGCACATGGGATCTTTGCTGCGTCATGGGAGATCTTTCATTGCAGCACATAGATTCTCTGGTTGTGGTGCAAGGGCTTAGCTGCTCCATGGCATGCAGGATCTTAGTTCCCCGACCAAGGATCGAACCCACATCCCCTGTATCACAAGGTAGATTCTTAACCACTGGACCACCAGGAAAGTCCCTTAACCTTCACTTTGAAATGGTAAACAGGCAGCTCTTGTTCTCTTGGGGTATGAGCTGATATGGAAACACAAAGAATATATTTTTAACATCTTGTTTTGCATACAATAAAGAAAAGGTAGCATGCACAGCTGTTTTGCAGAGGCATCTTGGGGAGAGAAGAGGACGGGGGTCTGGCTAGAGTAATCGTCAGGGTCCTTCTAATTCAGAGATCGCATGGCAGGCTGACAGGGAACAAGAGAAAGTATCAAACAAACTCCCTGTGCTATTGGAGGGACCAGGTTCACACAACGCATCCCAGTCATAAACTATTGCACACGTCCTTGAGAGATAAATGCAGTAACAGAAAGTGTAAATAACCAAGCGTTAACGCTGAGAACAAACTTTACATTTCAGTATACAGAAGAGTTAGTCCACTGCTGCAGAAATACTTTCTTCTCTCTTCTTGAGAAGAAGAACGTATAAACTAAACGGAAAAGGAAGATGCACTCCTTTTAGCCTCCATGGCCTCTCGGCCCAGGATCTCAGTTTCCTTGTTCCCCCTGCTAGGATCCCACCCTTCCTGATTCCTGCAGCTGGAGGTGCGCTTGGCCTGTCTCATCCCCACTGCCTTTGATTTACATGCTTGTTTTGCCCTCGCACATGGAGGGAGACACGAGCAAATGATCACTGCTGTGATTGTTGTTATTTGTATTGCCAAGGCTGGTGGCTCAGACGGTAAAGAATCTGCCTGCAGTGCAGGAAACCCAAGTTTGATCCCTGGGTTGGAAAGATCCCCTGGAAAAGGGAATGGCAACCCACTCCAGTTTTCTTGCCTGGAGAATTCCATGGGCAGACCAGGGTGTCGCAAAGAGTCGGACACGACTGAGAGACTATCGCTTTCTGTTTACTTTCTTTCTGAGTCAGGGTGAGAGCTGGGTTTCTGGGTTTTGATTTCCAGACTCTCCACACCCCTTCCTCCCTGGTCTCCCAGGGACTTTTCGGGCACCAGGAGCCCCTGAAAGCACTTTGCTGGATATTCTGATCCTGCTGGCATTTGTGCTGGGTCCTTGTGCCCAAATCCATCTTGTGTGCTTCCAACTTGGAGTCTCCTGGAAGGGGGTGCTCCCCAGGGATAAGAGCGGTCACTGAAAGCAGAACTCCCAGCATTGGTCCTGCTGGGCGGGGGGCGGGGGCTGGCATTCCTGTTCCCGCAGCCCTCCCTTCCATGTATCTTTAATGAGCCTTTGGCCTGAGTTTCAAGCAGACCTGGGCTTGGGTGCTGGGCATGGAAATGAAGTCCTGAGTTAGCTCTCGGAGAAAAGTCAAGGCCTGGCCTTGGGCCTGATTGGAGCCCTGCTTCTCTGCCAAAGCTGTGTAGAGAAAAGAACAGTTGTACTGAATAAACTACATTCTTAAGCAGAATCTGTTTGAAGCATCTTATTTTACAAGATGGAAGCCAAACCTTGGCAAGGGGCAATGATACCCAAGTTCATGCATCTGGTTTGGTAGAGCCACTTCATAGGCCAGCTGGAGAGAGGCCTTAATCTCCTCCAGCTTTGCCCCAGAGTCATCTCATCTGGGGGGAGGGGGTTCCCTGCTCTCCCTGGGGCTGAGTCAGAGGCTCCTGCATGTATCACGGTTCTTATGCTTGACTATGGAAACCCTCCCTCCAAAGCCATGTGCTCCTGAAAGGCTAGAACCGTGCATTTATCATCCCTGGGTCTCCAGGAGAGAGTCCACTGAGGGCCTGCAGGGATCTCATTGATGGCATGGGAGTTGGGGTGGGGTTGGGAGGGTCCTGGCATGGGTTGGCTTTCCCTCAGGATGTCAGATCCAGTTCCACCTGGTGTTGCTCCTTCTGCCTCCTTCCAGCACTGCGGGCCTCGGAAAGCTGTGTGATTTCTTCACAGAACACCACCCTGTTCACACCAGGTGGAATTTCTGGCCAGTTTTCAAGGCAAAGGAATACTGGAGTGACTTCCCTGGTGGTCCAGTGGTTAAGACGCTGTGCTTCCAAAGCAGGCAGAGTGCGTCTGATCCCTGGTTCGGGAACTAAGATCCCATATGCTGCTCAGCACAGCCAACCCCTCTCCAAAACAAACGAATAAAGTGGAAGAGGGTCTAGAAAAGCGCTGTTTGCTAAAAAAAACAGCTGACCCTTGAACAACATGGGGGACGAGGGGCCTCGATCCTTGAAGCAGTGGGAAATTTGAGTGGAATTTGTGATTGGCCCTCCAAATCCATGCTTCCTCTGCATCTGTGGTTCCACCTCTGCAGATTCTACCAGCCGAAGACTGTGTAATACTGCAGTATTTATTGTTTAAAAATAAGCACATAAATGACCTGTGCAATTCATCCTGTGTTGTTCAAGGGTCAACTCTTAGGTGAAAAAAGAAACAGGTAAAATTAACTTTAGTAATATAGTTTAACCCGAGATATCCTAAACAGCATTTTCACATGTAATCATATGAACCACTACAAATGTGACAGTTTTGTGTTCTTTCTGTTCTTTGTGCTCAAAATCTGTTACCTACAGCACATCTCATCTGGACTCTTAAATTTTCATTAAAAATACTTGATATGTGTTTTGATTTTTATAAAATTTACCGTTGAATAAACATTCATCTGCCCATATTGTTCCAGGCATAAAGTTTTCCAATAACTGAATTGTTTTTAAATTTAGCTGAATTAAAATAAAACATTCAACTATTCATCACACTAGTCACTTTTCAAGGGCTCTGTAGCCACACCCAGGCTTTGGAAGGCATTGAGGGAGCTTAGGGAATTGGTGACTGACTCAGAGAAGAAAGCCCTTGGGCTCTAGGGGGTGGTGGCCGCTTCATTCATCATTTCTCTGTGTCCAAATATGCATTTCATTTTTTCTCCTCAAGACATCAGGGGCTGAAGGCAGGTGGCAGTCATGACGGGAGACGTGCTTTTGGGTGCCAGCTCCCAATACAGCCTTCATTTTGCTACATTTTCAGCAGAGATGGAGTTTGGACAGTGCTGCCACTGCTGTGGGACACAGAAGATAGAAACTCCGGGGAGAGTCTTTTAGCTCTATGAACCCTGGAGAATAGCCGGAGGCTGGGAAGGTCTCTGGAACTGATGGAGGGAACAGCTGCTCCCCCTACTGGGAGTCAGAGGAACAGCAGTCCTGCCCGGGGGGAGTGAGGAGGGAGTTCCAGGGCTGAGTCAGCTGGGTTTTTTCTAGATTCACCCTTTGTGCGCAGGAGGCAGTTCTGAGAGTCTGGTGGAGTGTGGTGGGCAGGGCCCAAGGAAAGGCTGCATCCTTTTAGGGTTTCCAAGTCTCAGAACACTGAGGCTCTTGACTTTGGAAGCATAGAAACATTCTTAGTGCAGAAACAAATCTTAGAAAGGAGAGGGTAAGGTTATTTAATTAAGCTCTGTAGTTTTCAAACTCAAAACAAAAATTGTTTGTTTCCCTCTAGACTTAGCCACCAACTATTAATCCACAATGATGTGCAGAAAGACCTCATATGTGAAATATACTTTTTCAAAAATGATGTATCAAATCCCGTCAGTGATGTCTTCTAAGATGTTTATAAGCTAAAGGTAGTAATGTAAACGGGCTTCCCCAGTGGTTGAGCAATAAAGAACTCATCTGCAATACAGGAGATGCGGAAGATGTGGGTTTGATCCCCGGGTGGGGAAGATCCCCTCGAGGAGGGCATAACAACCCACTCCAGCATTCTTGCCTAGAGAATCCCATGGACAGAGGAGCCTCATGGGCTACACTCTGTAGAGTCAGATTGCAAAGAGTCAGATATGATTGAAAACATTTAGCATGTCTGCAACAATGTAAAAAAAAAAAATCTAATTGTACCAAAAGTTATACAATGGAAACCACAAGTCTAATCTTCTCTTGAGACTCTTTCTCAAATTCTCAAAGCACAGATTATAGTAGCTGCTCAATGAATGTTAGTTTGCTACTGATGAATGTTGAAGATGGACCAGAAAACTAACAACGACAAAAGCAGAGCTGCTAAATCATGGACCAGCTGTGCAGTGTGTGAGGGATGGGACCAGAGACCCACAGACGGGGGTGCAGCATCCAGGTTCAGCAAGATTGGCTTTGAATTTGATCATTTAAAAAACTTAATGCAGACACTTCCCAAATAGGTCAGAGGTAAAGAATCTGCCTGCCAACGTGGGAGATGCAGGAGAGTCAGGTTTGATCCCTGGGTAGGGAAAATCCCCTGGAGGAGAAAATGGCAACCCGCTCCAGTATTCTTGCTGGAGAATCCCATGGACATAGGAGCCTCGTGGGCTACAGTCCACGGCATCACAAAGAATCGGACACAACTGAGCGACTGATCAGGCGCATGCAATCCAGATTCTTTACCAAACATTCAGAGAAGACACGCAGTTATTCTGGAATGCTCTGGAAGCAAAGAACCCAGGGGTGTGGAGCAGACAGGGACACTAATTTTCAGATGAAGGGCACATGGGGTGTTATGGCTGGAGTTGGGTGTGACAGACTTAACCCCAGAAAAAGAAGCTTTAGACTAGGTTCTCTCCTTTGCAGAAGGGTTAGGAGACTTTGGGCCAATTCAGTGGATATCCAGGTTAGTGGGTGAGTATTAGATGGGACTAAAAGACAGTCTTCTAAAATTTATTATTTTTTGTTTTGGTAGCATTGATTTATAACGTGAAATAGGTTTCATATGTACAACATTATATTTCTACTTCTGTGTACACTGGAATGTGCTCATTCGCCCACATTCAGCTTTCGTCTGTCATCATATACTGGATCCTCCTTACTCATCTGGCCTTCCCCCAGCCCTTCCTATCTGGTAACTACTACTCTGTCTTTTGCGTTTATATGTTTCTTTTCATTTAATTTGGTTTATTAGTTTATTTTGTTATTGTTGTTTTTTATATTCTATGTATGAGTGAAATCATACACTATTGGTCTTTCTCTGTCTGACTTACTTTAGTAAGCCTAATACCCTCACTCAAGTTCCTTCCATGTTGTTGCAAATGGCAAGATTTCACCTTTTTGATGACTGAGTAATATTCCATTCTTTACATGTATATATCACATCTTCTTTATTCATTCATCTTTTGATGGGTGCTTAGTTGCTTCTGTATCTTGGTTATTGTAGATAACACTCTGATGAGCATAGGTATGAATATATCTCTTTGAATTAGTGTTTTTGAATATACTTTGTATATATACTGTTCGATATATATATACACTTTGGATATTTGCATCTAGGGGAAGAAAAAAGGATAAACGTAAGGATAAAGGTGGATAACGTAATGGGGAGCATAATGCTAGCTGATGGCAAATTTCCTTGGGGGTCAAATGCAAGGTCAGCAAAGTACCATCATGCCCTGAAGGCTAACTCCAGCCCACTATCCGTTTTGGTAAATAAAATTGTGTGGGAGCACAGCATGGCTTGCTTGTTTGTTTCTGTGTTGTCCATGGCTGATTTTGCCCCCTAATGGCAGAGTTGGGAAGTTGGTATCCGGAGAGACCAGATGACCCTCAAAGCCTAAACTATTTACTATTCAGCATTTAAAAGGAAAAGTTTGTGAAACCTTGGGTTTAAAAGAGGAACAGTTATTTTCAATAAAGAGGTCATGTTGGAGTGGCTTCTGGGCGTAAGGAGGAGAAGAAAGCGAATTCCAGGCCCAGACAACAGCTTGGGTAAGGGCTCAGTAGCCCGATACCAGAATGAGGAACTGGAGGACTTGGATTTCAAGCAGTGCATCATCACCTCTGAGCTGCAAGGAACTGGATCCATTTCCCACATCTTTTAAAGTGACAGAGAGAGACAGGGACAGAGGGAGAGAGAGAGAATGAGTGACCTGATGTCTGTAAACGCTTTGAAAATATATGAGAAAAACAGCCATTAATGAAGACATTATTTCCATTGTATTGTTAAATGGGTGCTAATTTTCCTTTTCTTTCTATTTTCTTCCCAGCCCTGGCTGCCAATTTCTTCTTTCCTGTTGCTCTGCCAAGAAAAACAAAACAGAAAACAACGCCCCCCCCCAGGCATACCACCACAAACCACAAATGTGTTTATTTCAAGAAATGTATTTTTGTTCTTTTTCAGATAGGTTCACAAGATCCAAATAAGTCCAAATAGGTTTCACAAGGTCCAGTATTTAAAAGATTTAAAGGGTGTAATAAATGCCTCCCTTCCAATCTGCTCAGGTCCCTGTTCTCCACTCTGAAGGCAGCTAATAGGACCAGTTTCATATTTTTTTCCTGAGATATTTTGCTGCTGCTGCTGCTAAGTCGCTTCAGTCGTGTCCGACTCTGTGCGACCCCAGAGACGGCAGCCTACCAGGCTCCCCCGTCCCTGGGGTTCTCCAGGCAAGAACACTGGAGTGGGTTGCCATTTCCTTCTCCAATGCATGAAAGTGAAAAGTGAAAATCAAGTCGCTTAGTTGTGTCTGACTCCTAGCGACCCCATGGACTGCAGTCCACCAGGCTCCTCCACCCATGGGATTTTCCAGGCAAGAGTGCTGGAGTGGGGTGAGATATTTTAGGCAGGTGCAAATATTTACACATGTATTATTTTTTGTTCCTTTTAACACAAGTGATTATCTCCTATATATACTGTTCTACACTTTGATTCCCCGCCACCCGCCCTTACTAACGCCTGGCAGACAACATACAGTTCTTGGGGTCTCAAAGAATCAGACATGTCTGAAGCAACTTAGCAATGCTTTTTGGAAGATGTTTCACATCGGAATGGGGCTTCCCAGGTGGCTCAGTGGTTAAAAAAAAAAAATCCACCTGTCAATGCAGGACCTGCAGGAGATGTGAGTTTGATCCCTGGGTGTGGAAGATCCCCTGGAGTAGGAAATGGCAACCCACTCCAGTATGCATGCCTGGAGAATCCCGTGGAGCCTGGCAGGCTACAGCCCATGGGGTCAAAAGCAGTCAAGCACGACTGGGCACACACACAAATCACATCAGAAATACAGAATCCCTAATCTCTTTTATTGCTGTGCAGTGTCCCATCATGTAGATGTACCAAATTGTATTTCAGCGTTTTAGTGGTAAATAGGGATGGCTGTTGTTTCCCCTCTTTCCCGCCAGCAACAAGCCCAGGGTAGCACTGCTGGATTCAGGGGTGGGGCCAGTAACAGTGACTAGGTAAAAGCTGACGGTGCTGACGGCCTTTTACTTATTTGGCTGCTCCTGGTCTTCGTTGCATCACCTGGGCTCTTGGTCTTCCATGTGGCAAACGGGATCTTTAGCTGCAGCGTTCGAACTCTTGGTTGCAGCGCCAGGGATTGAACCTGGGCCGCCTGAGTTGGGAGCTTGAAGTCTTAGCCACTGGACCGTCAGGGAAGTCCCCATGGTGCTGATGGCTTTAGACACAGCTGGTCTTTAGTAGCTAGATTCTAGCAATCATGCTGGCAGGGGCCGCCGGTCTGCCTGGGCTGTCTGGAGAATTAACCCTGTCCCAGGGATGCCCTGCCTCAGGCTGCCGTGGGAAAAGCGCCCATTATAACTGGAGACTGATGGTGGGATTGTCCTGATGGAGTGGGATCAGGTGGTAGCAGTGGCATTTGGCAGGTGTATGGGCCATGGCTTTTTTCTTGAAAGTTGCAAACATCTACCTCAAACTGGCTTAAGCCAAAAAGGAGGATTTGTGGATCTATATAGCCCAGCAAGGCAATTTAGGAGTCGTGGCAGACACCACCCATTGCTTTCCCAGTAGACATTCCTTTTATCTTCTCATTGTGCCCAACTGACGCCCCTCCAGACTCCCTTGTAGCTTACGTGTGGGGTGGGCACAGGACCCTTTTTTGAACACTGAGATATAAGCTGAGGTATACAGGATGTGACTTGCGGGAATCTGGACAAAAGGGGGCACATAGCTGGAGAAAAGGGCAGGAGGAGAAGGGGGCAGCAGAGGACGAGACGGTTGGATGGCATTACCGACTCAATGGATATGAACTTGGGCAAACTCTCGGAGATAGTGAGGGACAGGGAGGCCTGGTGTGCTGCAGTCCATGCGATCGCCAAGAGCCAGACATGACTGAGCGACTGAACGACAACAACAAGCTGGCATATGCTTTTCATCCTTCTTGTCTGGCATGTGGATATGATGCCAGAGAGGCAGCAGTCATCCTGGAGGTGAGAAGGAGAGCTGATAAAGGAGGGTGAGGCAGGTTGGTGGGAGGAGGTTGGTCTTTGTCACTGTTGTGGAGCCAGCGTTCTAGATTTTGCCTGCTGACCTTTTGACCACTTGTTACCTGAGAAAAAGAACTCCTCTTCGGTTAAGTCCCAGAGCTGGGCTCTTGTTACACACAGTTAAATACAGGCCTGGCCATAATTCAGTATAACTACCTTCTGGGATTTCCATCGGGTCACATTTCTCTGCCTCTTTCTCTCTCAGGATCCTCAAGGGGGCAAGGGACTTGGCACCAGCAGCTTTGAAATCCATACTGACAGCTTCCAACCCAGAGATAGAAGGAGCGACGCCTCTAACTTCAATGGGAGGGCAAAAAACTCCAGAGAACTGATCTGATTGATTTAGAGGATACTACTTGTACCAGTTACCATGGACAAAAGCAAGAGATAATATGATTGGCCAGCCCACTGGGGAAGGTGAGTAGAGAGCCATTTGCAAAGGAGGAGGGTGTACATTTTCCCAGCAGCAGGGAAAGGTAGGAAGGCAGATGAAAACAATAGATGGCTCTCCAGTAGGCAATGAAGGTTTAAATATATGGTGAGGAGAGAAAAAGGCATTTCAAGGGGATGGTCACCGCCTCCAGGAGGCCTTCTCGGACAGCCTGATTAGCCACTCCTCTTTCCACCCCATTATCTCCCTTGCTTACCCTCAATGTAGCATACATCACTATACCTCACTGTTTGCCTCCTCCCAGTAGCTGTTCAAAGGTGAGCATTTCATCTTATCCATCCCAAATCCCTCCCTCTCATCACCAGTATGTAGCGGCCACATGGTGTTTGTTTTAGGATGAATGAATGAAGGGACAGCAGGAACAATGACACTGAGGAGGGAAGTCATCCTTGGTTTGGTTGGAGTGTTGAGTGTATGATTATAAACAAACACTAATGCCTGAGATAATTAAGGTGGGTCCTGTCTAGGTCATTGTAGGGCCTTGGAAGCCAGACTAAGGAGCTTGGGTTGTGCTATGGAGATAGGGAGCCACTGAAGGCATGTGAGCAGGGGAGTGGCATGATCAGAGCTGCTGCGTTCCTGATCCTGGGTCCTTTTGACTCCTGGCTGCTCTGTCCATCCTCTGGCTTCTCCACGATTCTTCTTGGCTTTGCGCTTCATACGTCTCAGCTGCCTTTGGCAAAGTGACTCACCACTGCATCTCCCCTCTTCCTTCTCCTTTACCCGTCAGTCCTGGGCAGATTTGGGCCATCACTGTGCAAGTGGGGAGTATGGTTTCTCCTGACTGGTACCAAAGGGGTGACCTTCTGAGGATGACTCCCCCGGAGTGGTTCTTGCCTGCCCTCTTCTGGGCACTCTTGGGTACGGCTACCTGCTCTTCTGAACTGGATGTCAACTGGTCACAGCCTTGCCTTGTGATGTGGCTTCTGTCTTCTCTGTGCGTGTGTGTGTGTGTTCAGTTGCTCAGTCGTGTCCGACTCTCTGCAAACCCATGGACTGCAGCCTGCCAGGTTCCTCGACCCATGGAATTTTCTCAGCAAGAATACTGGAATGGATTGCCATCTCCTGATCTAGAGGATCTTCCCAACCCAGGGATCAAACTCACGTCTCCTGAGGCTCTTGCATTGGCAGGCAGATTCTTTATCACTGAGCAACCTGGAAACCACCAGATATCCCTTAATTACTTACAAATACAGTTAGAAGTTTTCTTTTGAGTGACTACCATGTATGCAGATTTGTCTGATGATAGTTACATAAGGGAAACACTTCTGACTTCCACTGATCTAGATAATTTTCATCGCAGGATTTAAGTGTTACACAAATGTCAGAACATTAATTTTTGCTAATTTACATATCCCTCCTATTTATTTGTGTGAAATGAAGTCACTAGTTTATTTCAGCCATTGAAGAGGTAATGTATTTGAACTTTATATAAATTACATATTTATATTCCCTTGGAGAATACTCTCACCAATAAATCACACCCCATACTTTTATTGAAGTACAGAAGTCCACAAGCATATTTTTATTTTTATTATTCATGATAAAATCAAGTCAGCCCTAATTAATGACTTTGCTAAGAGGCAATTGCCGTTTACGTGTAATTTGGGCCTGTAACATTGATCAGAAACCATCCCTGGGTTTTTTTTTTAATCTCATAAAAGATGATATATACCCTAGCAGGGCACCTGACTGGATTCTTGGCCTCACTGTGGGTGATGGAATTATTTTTTTCTGAATAAGTGGTTTTCCTCTGGCCAAAGGCTAAAACTTTGCCTCTGAACTCTGCTTAGTAGACTTACGTTCTAATGTGTTGGCTCCAGACCTGGAAATTTTTACATGGTGCCAAGACCACATCTTGTTTAAATGGATCCACATTTTAAATTCCTCCTTTCCCTCATCCATTCGTGTGCAGCCCATCTTTCAAGACCTACTTCTCATCTCTTTCCTCTGAGATCCCTTCTCTGCATCTCGATTTCTCTTTCTTCTATACAATAACCCTTCTGTACTTTATTTAGTGACATTCTTGCATAATCTTGTGACATCTTTTTACTTTTTGATGAAGTATTATTTATAAATTAGTACTGTCATTTAACTTTACAGAAATTTATGTCCCATGTCTTTCCTTGAATAATAACATCTTTAGTGCCAGAAACTTCCACTTGCTTGTTTATCCCACAGAAGGTTGACTATCTGTTGCTATATATTCAATAGATGAGCAGCAAGGCTGTTGATTGATGGGTTGCTGTATCATTTGCCTATCCCAGCTCTAATTAGTATACTTCCCTGAGAACTATTTACAAAAGACAGATTGGCCCAGGCCATGATTATCACTTCCCTGAAATATTTTCATGCATTTAGATGCTTTGCAAAATGTATTGCCCAAATGGTGCTATGTATCTGTGTGCACACAACGAGGGAAGCCAAATTAAAATCATCCTTTTAATTTATTGTTGATGCATGGTCATTTCAAAATTTGGTTTCCATTTTCATCAAAGTTATATACACATAATTTTAGGTGTTGTCAATCTGTTTGGGCTGCCATAACAGAATACTATATAGGCAGGGTGGTTTAAGCAACAGATAATTTATTTCTCATAGTTCTGGAGGCCGGGAACTCCACGATCAAGGTGCCAGCAGATTTGAAAGTTTCCTGGTGATGACTGCTTCCTGGCTTAGATTCTCTTTTTCTCCTTTCTTTCTTTCTGGTTGCACTGAGTCTTCCTTGCTGTGCGAGGGCTTTCTCCAGTTGCAGTGAGGGGGCGCTACTCTTTGTTGCTGTGTGTGGGCTTCTCTTTGTGGTGGCTTCTCTTGCTGCAGAGCTCAGGTTCTAGGCGCACCATCTTCAGCGGCTTCAGTAATTATGGCCTGTGGTCTTAGTTGCTCCACGGCATGTGGACTCTTCCCAGACCAGGGATCATATACATGTTCCTGGCATTGGCAGATGGATTCTTAGCTACTGGACCACCAATGAAGTCCTGGCTTGGCTTCCTGCTGTGTCATCTCATGGTGAAGAGAGGAAGAGAGAGAGGGAGAGAGAGTGAAGACTTTCTTTTCCTTTTCTAAAGAAAACTAGAGGCTCACCCTCCTAACTGGATCTAAACCAAGTTACTTTCCAAAGGTTTTTTCTGCAACGTGCTCTCAGCACGTCTCTGTCTTTTCTTGGAGTGGATAGATTTTTGGCATATTCAAGAAACAGCAACAAAGGAAATGTATTAGTCAAGGTTCCCCAGAGAAACGGAACCAATGTTTTGAGTTTGGAGGCTGAGAAACCCCACGATCTGCTGTCTGTAAGCTGGAAACCCAGAAGATCCTGTGGTGTAATTCAGTCTGAATCCGAAGGCCTGACACTCAGTACTCAGGAGAGCCAATGAGGAGTAAATTCCAGTCCAAGAGCAGGACACCCGTGTCCCTGCTCAATCAGTCAAGGAGAGGAGGGCAAATTCTCCCTTCCTCCACTTTTTCTGTTCCTTTTAGTCTCTGAATCAATTGGATGAGGCCCACCCATATTGGGATGACAATCTGTTTTACACACTTTGCTGATTTAAATGCTAATCTGGAAACACCTTCACTGGCACAGCCGGAAATGACTTTCAGCCAAAAATCTGGGTATCCTGTGAAACACTCAAGTTGACATGTAAAATTAACCATCACAGCCACTGTGGAGCAGAGGAGTGAGCAAGAGGAAGATGCACAAAAGATGCTGTCAGAGTGATGGGGAAGGACTCAACCAAAAAGGGTTTATAGAATACCACGAGCAGGTTGGGTTTTAGTCTGAGTTAAGCGGAAGCCTTTGGAGGACTTTGAGTGGGGAAATGACATGATCTGATTTACCTTTTCAAAATACCCCTCTGGGAAGTGTTTGCTGGCCAGGTGGTGAGGGAGGGGAGTGACATAGAAGTCGGGAGTCAGTTTGGTAAGTGTATTGGTCAGGATGGGCTGAGTAGGACCAGAGTAGCGATGCTTCATGTCTTGTAGCTCTACTCCACATCACCTCCACTCTAGAATACATGCCTCTGTATGCAACACTCATTGGTTTCATGGTAGAGACAAAAATGATGATGGTGAATCACATGCAAATTCTGCACTCTTTTGCCTCAAAGTGACACACATCACATCCTTCACATTTCCTTGACTGAATGAAGTCATGTGACTAACCCCGGCATCACTGGAGGTGGGGAAATAGAATCCTTCACCAAGAGGAACAGTGAATACTTGGACACTATGGTGTGATCTACCACAGGAGACTTGCAATAATCAAGGCAAAACGAAGATTGCCAGAGTGGTAGTGGTTGAGGTAGTTGAAAGAAGTCAGATTTGGAGTGGAGCTGGGAGGACTTACTGATTGAGTAAATGTAAGCAAGTAAGTAGGAATGAATGAGGAGTTAAGAAAGTCTCCGAGGTTTTGGACTGAATATCTTGGGGAATGGTGGTATCATTTGCTGAGTTGGAGAAGACTGAAAGAAGTCTAGGTTTGAGGGGAAAAATTAGGAATGCCATTTTGGGTGTGTTGGGTCTGAGATTCCTAGTAAGAGAAACGATGGGTTTGAAGGTAAAATTCAGGGATCAACAGCATACAGGTTGCCTCTGAAGCCTTGGGGTTGGATGAGATCACATACTTGTGGATGTGTGCTCAATCTTGTCTGACTCTTTGTGACCCCATGGGTTGTATATAGCCCACTAGACTTCTCTGTCTATTGGATTCTCCAGGGAAGAATATTGGAGTGAATTGCCATTTTCTCACATAGAGGAGACAAAAAGACTGGGATTGAGTTGTGGGGTATCCCAACAAAAAACAACCTAGCAAAGGAGAAAGGGACGAGACAGACTGGGAGGAGGGAAACAAAACTGATGGTCCAGAAGCCAAGGGAAATAGTGTTTCATGAAGAGAAGACAGTGTCACTTGCTGCTGAGATATTGAGTAAGACGAGAACTAAAGTCCATCGTGGATTTGGCCAGATGCAGGTGCTGGGGACCTTGACAAGCCATTGGTGAACTGGGTATGCAAGTCTTATTGGAATGCGTGGAGAAGAGCACCCAAAAATCACACTTGTGATTTAAAGGCCAATGCTGCCTTTGCTTTGCTACACAGCATAGAAAGTTCTCGTGTACAAAATGGAGTGGTTGAAAAGCTTATAAAATCAAAGAACTGGTACCTTATTCTTTGACTCACTCAGCCTGGGAGTGAGTCAACAACCCTCTAAAAATGTGAATAAAACCACCTGAATAAAACCACTCGTTCACTGCCTTGTCCTCTGTGAATATGTGGAATAAAATGTGTACAGAAATTTCTGTTTCTCTCCATCCAAGCTTCAGGCCAAGTCTCCATAAATGACAGGGCATGTTATAAATGTGTTAGTCCTCTTAACCACAGAGACACCGGGGGGGGGGGGGGCAGGGAAGAAGGATGGGGAAAAAGAGAAGCATCTTGTTTACTGTCCAGATTCAAGTACAGGAAATAAAACTTGCTTCTGGGAGCAATGCATTGAATTAAATGAGGTAATTTTACTCCTGAAAATCCTCCAAGGGGCATTCCAAAGTAATAACCCCGACAGCAAAAACAATAAAATATAAAAACAACGAAATAAAGTGAGAAAGAGGTGAGACAAGGAAAGGAAAAAGAAATGTGTGACTTAGTGGGTGCAGTTTTGTTTGGCCTGTGGGGCATGCCTGCTGACAACTGTTTCTGGTTGTGCATGAGATTTGCATGGAGGTGTGGGTAGACCAGATGGCACTTCTGTGCCTCAGCTTCAGGAACTGATACCTCCAAAGGGATCCAGGTTGGAAAGGCTGGGAAAGCAAGGCTGGAAGTGTTTTCTATAAACTTGAAACACTTCCAAATATTTTCCAAAGGTGGTTGTGATTTTTGCCTCTTATAATCGTGTGCTCGCAGTCCAGGGTATTATTTCAAATATTTAATAACTAATGAAGAAGAGGCCCTGGTTATTCTTTTCCTATTTTTGCTTTTGTTATTATTTTTTAATGGGACAAGAGGAGAAACTGTTTGAAAGTAGCAATGGGGAGCCAAGAGAATACTGTTTCCACCTTTCCATTATGAGGCTTAAGAATTATGAAAAAAAAAAAGAGAGATTGTTTGGGAGGACTTAGGCAATTCATGGGGTTGCAAAGAATCGGACCCGACTGAGCGACTGAACTGAACTGAGTGGAAGACTAAGTGGAAGACTTAGTGTCCCCAGGGACTGGCTACATTTTAGGTAGTAGAACAAGGTGGCAGGAATGTTCAGAGAAGAGGTTGAGGATGAAAAGGAGTTTGCTGGGGAAAGCCTGAGTTCCAGAGGGGTCTATGGAAAGGTTTCAAGGGGAGAGAAAGGGTGAGAGATGGTTTTGATTAGGAGATGTACAGGCAGTATGAAAAGAAGTGTTAGGATGGGGACTTCCCTGGTGATCCGGTGGTTAAGTATCTGCCTTGCAATGCAGGGGATGTGGGGTTCGATCCCTGGTTGGTGAACAAAGGTCCCATATGCTGTGGGGCAACTCAGGCCACATGACACAACTAGAGAGAAGTCTGAGCCCACAATGAAAGATCCCTCGTGCTGCAACTAAGACCTGACACAGCCAAATAAACAAATATTAAAAGAGAAAAGAAGTGTCAGGTGATGCTGGCGCTTCTGTGGTGCCTGAGATGACTCAGATGGGGTTTTATTTTGCCTTATTAAATTCTTTTTGCCCTTTAAAAAAAAAATTTTTTTTTGTACAATTTTAAAGGTTATAATCCATTTACAGTTATTGCAAAATATTGGCTATATTCCTCATGTTGTACAACACATCCTTGTAGCCTATCTCATACCCAATAGTTTGTACCTCACACTCCCCCATTCTTACACTGCTCCTCCCTCCCCACTGGGAACCATGAGTTTGTTCTTTATATCTGAGCGTCTGCTGCTGCTTTTTTTTTTTTTGTCATTTTTCCCTAGTTTGTATTTTCTAGATTCCACATGTAAGTGATATAATACAGTATTTGTCTTTCTCTATCTGACTTATTTCACTCAAAGTCCATCCATGTTGCTGCGGGGGGTAAAATGTCATTCTTTTTTATGGCTGAGTAGTATCTATCTATGGCTCAGTGGTAAAGAACCCGGCTGCAAAAGCAGGAGACATGAATTCATTCCCTGGGTCAGGAAGATCCGCTGGAGGAAGGCATGGCAACCTACTCCAGTATTTTTGCCTGGAGAATCCCACGAACAGAGCAACCTGGTGAGCTACAGTCCACAGGGTTGCAAAGAGCTGGACAGGACTGAAGTGACTTAGCACACATGCATATAAAAGAGAGAGAGATATATATAGAAAAGATACATATAATATATAAATATATATCTAATATTAATATATTATATATATAACGAATATCTAAAGAAGGTGTGGTGTATGTATCACATTTGTTGGTAGGCACTTATGTGGCAATTGTAAAAATAATGCTGCTCTGAACATTGGGGTGCTTGTATCTTTTAATTACTGTAGTCCTTGTTTTTTTCAGATACATACCCAGGAGTGGAATTGTTGGGTCCTATGGTAGTTCTAGTTTTAGCTTTTTGAGAAGCCTCCATACTACTTTCCACAGTGGTTGTACCAAGTTTCATTCTCACCAACAGTGTAAGAGGACTTCTCTTTTCTTCACGTCCTTCCCAATACTTGTTATTTGTGTTTTCTTTAATGATAGCCATTCTGACAGGTGTGAGATGATACTGAGATGACGGAACAATTCTGAATGTCTAGTAGAACAGGGTGGGTAATCAGCTAAGAATATGGTCAAGTGTTTATCTGAGGCCATGGGGCAGGTGCTTGATCCTTGGTTCGGGGAGTCAGGATGAGAAGCAGGCAGGCAGACATGACTAGGTGGTTTTTGAATTGTGGGCAGGACTTGGGCATGACTCATCTTTTCCTTAGCTGGAGGTGTCTGGCACATGGGAGCTGCATCAGGGTGAATACTGAGTAGCAGTAAATTTTTACTCCGGTGGGAAGGGGGTTGGAGGTCAGGGAGGGGGTGCTTCTCTCTGTTGGTTGGGGTGTGGCGTGGAAGAGTTCAGAAAGGAAGCAATGGTTTGCCTAAGGCCATGTAGTGAGTAAATGTCAGACCTGGAGTTCAGATTAAGCTTTTCTCAATTACTTCATTTCACTTTTCATTACATTCCTCCGCGGAGGTGGGGGGTGGTGAGATGGCCCCAATGTCAGGAAGAAAGGCGGCTGGGGAAGGACAGAGAGAATCACGTAGTTGGAACGTTGGCTAGAAACTCCAGATGAGTTTTCAAGCATCTCCTATTAGAAATAACTCTCTTGTCCAGGACGTGCCCTGCGGGACTACAAACCTTACAGAAAAGTCCAGCTTCATACCTTGTGGTTGGTGGGAAACAGCTGAGGGGGGGCTTCTCACTAGATAAGAGGGTTTCTCTATGCCTATGAGCGAGGATGAGATGGCTGGATGGCATCACTGACTCGATGGATGTGAGTCTGGGTGAACTCCGAGAGATGGTGATGAACAGGGAGGCCTGGCGTGCTGCGATTCATGGGGTCGCAAAGAGTCGGACACGACTGAGCGACTGAACTGAACTGAACTGAACTGATGAGTGTGGGGGAGGGGATTGGGGGGTTTCACTAATTCCCAGACAGTCCTTGGAAAATATACTGGGTTGAAAGGTATGTACAAGTCTTAACCGCTCCATTTGTGAATGGGAAAAAATTTAGAAATAGAGTCTTTGCAGATAAAAGCAAGTTATGCAATGCTATGCTAAGTCACTTCAGTCGTGTCCGACTCTGTGCGACCCCATAGACGGCAGCCCACCAGGCTCCCCCGTCCCTGGGATTCTCCAGGCAAGAACACTGGAGTGGGTTGCCATTTCCTTCTCCAATGCATGAAAGTGAAACGTGAAAGTGAAGTCGCTCAGTCGTATCCGACTCTTGGTGACCCCATGGACTGCAGCCCACCAGGCTCCGCCATCCATGGGATTTTCCAGGCAAGAGTACTGGAGTGGGGTGCCATTGCCTTCTCCGAAAAGCAAGTTAAGGATTTAGCAATTAGATCACAGTGGACCGAGGGCGAGGCCTGTGTGCAATGATTGGCACACTCAGGAGAGAGAGGAGGGGGAGATTGAGACACAGGGCGGGTGAAGGCCCGGTGGAGATGGCGGCAGACGGGAGCGTGCCGGTCCAGGTCCAGTGAGGCGCGGGCCGCCGGAAGGTGGAAGAGCCTACAGCTTCGCGAGGAGTGAGGTACTGCCGACACCTTGATCTTGGATTTCCGGCCTCCAAAACTGTGAAAGGATAAATTCCTGTCGTTTTAAGCCTCCCAGTTTGTGGGAGTTGGTTTCGGCGGCCCTAGGAAATGAATGCAGTGGGGCGATGCGGAGCCGGAAATAAATAACGGCTGGCGCAGCAGGGGCTTGGGTTCGGGTCTATTAACCTGAGACCTTTCGGCTTGAGGCAAAGGGCCATAGCCAGACTTCAGAAAGTGGGGGTGGCGTATTGCCTCAAAGGTCGGGCGGGGATTCCCTGCCCCTGAGGAGCTATCCAGGCTGGGCTCTCTGGCTTCAGCCCAGCCCAGCCCCCTCGCAGGGAAGACCCCCGGCTCCTCTGGCCGCTGGTCAGGGAGACAAAGCTGGGCGCCACAGCAGGCGGGGGAGACAGCTGGCAGGCTGAACGCTGCGCTCGCAGTGACTCGGCTTCAAAGGTGCTGTTCCAACTGGAAGAGACCGAGAGCCCTTCAGGTGGTGAGTTCCTGCTCCCTTGAGGAAGAAGCTGGTGAATACGTTTAGATCAGGTGTACAAAATATAACGTTGGCCATCTGGCGGGGCAGGGCGGCCACAGTTTAAATTTGTTGTTGTTGTTCAGTTGCTCAGTCGTGAGGAGCCACTCCGAGCCTGAGCCCGAGGCCAGGGGCGGCAGCTGGGAGGAGCCACCCACGCCCGAGGCCAGGGCCGGCGGCCCGGAGGAGCAGCCCAAGGATCGGTTCAGTTGCTCAGTCGTGTTCAATTCTGCGACTCCACGGACTGCAGCTCGCCAGGCTTCCCTGTCCTACACTATCTCTGGGAGTTTGCTCAAACTCCATTTAAATTACATATATCATATATGTACACAGTATTTATTAATAATTCATATAAAATATAATTTTTGATCCCCTGGAGGAGGTCATGGCAACCCACTCCAGTATTCTTGCCTGGAGAATCCCATGAACAGAGGACCCAGGCAGGCTTCAGTCCATAGGGTTGCACAGAGTCGGACATGACTGAAGCGACTTAGCATGCATGCACATAGTTAATTACTTATTTATCACGATTGCTATTTATTATTCAATTATCATTTATTTAATTCAGTTCAGTCGCTCAGTCGTGTCCGACTCTTTGCGACCCCATGAATCGGAGCACGCCAGGCCTCCCTGTTCATCACCATCTCTCGGAGTTCACTCAGACCCACATCCATCGAGTCAGTGATGCCATCCAGCCATCTCATCCTCGGTCG
>SJYT01027922.1:115005-127970 GCA_006410635.1 Cephalophus harveyi | reverse complement strand
TTTTCTGGAACTCTCTTGCTTTTTCCATGATCCAGCGGATGTTGGCAATTTGATCTCTGGTTCCTCTGCCTTTTCTAAAGCCAGCTTGAACATCAGGGAGTTCACGGTTCACGTATTGCTGAAGCCTGGCTTGGAGGATTTTGAGCATTACTTTACTAGCATGTGAGATGAGTGCAATTGTGCGGTAATTGGAGCATTCTTTTGCATTGCCTTTCTTTGGAATTGGAATGAAAACTGACCTTTTCCAGTCCTGTGGCCACTGCTGAGTTTTCCAAATTTGCTGGCAGATTGAGTGCAGCACTTTCACAGCATCATCTTTCAGGATTTGAAACAGCTCAACTGGAATTCCATCACCTCCACTAGCTTTGTTCGTAGTGATGCTTTCTAAGGCCCACTTGACTTCACATTCCAAGATGTCTGGCTCTAGATGAGTGATCACATCATCATGATTATCTGGGTCGTGAAGATCTTTTTTGTACAGTTCTTCCGTGTATTCTTGCCACCTCTTCTTAATATCTTCTGCTTCTGTTAGGTCCAGACCATTTCTGTCCTTTATTGAGCCCATCCTTGCATGAAATGTTCCCTTGGTATCTCTAATAATTACTATTAATGAAAGCGTTAGTTGCTTAGTTGTGTCCGACTGTTTGTGACCCCACGATTGTAGCTCGCCAGATTCCTCTGTCCATGGAATTCTCCAGGCAGGAATATTGAAGTGGGTTGCCATTCCCTTCTGCAGGAGATCTTCCCGATCCAGGGATCGAACCTGGGTCTCCTGCATTGCAGGCAGATTTTTTACTGTCTGAGCCACCAGGGAAGCCCAATTATTATTAATATTTAATCAATACTGCTCTTATTATTACTTAATTATTAATGATCTTATGTTATTAAATTATATACAATATATTGTATATAAATATTAATTTATATAAAATTTATATACATGATATAATAACGTGCATATTTAGTGACATAATAGTATGTATAGTGTCTACAGTTAAATGTATGCTGCTGCTGCTGCTGCTAAGTCACTTCAGTCGTGCCCGACTCTGTGCAACCCCATAGACGGCAGCCCACTAGGCTCCACCATCCCTGGGATTCTCGAGGCAAGAACACTGGAGTGGGTTGCCATTTCCTTCTCCAATGCATGAAACTGATCGCTCAGTCGTGTCGGACTCTTAGCGACCCCATGGACTGCAGCCTACCAGGCTCCTCCGTCCATGGGATTTTCCAGGCAAGAGTACTGGAGTGGGGTGCCATTGCCTTCTCCGACAGTTATATCTATAGTTATTAATATATATCTAACAGTCTCACCCCCATTAACCCTGTAATGAGAAGCAAAAGGAATTTCGTCTTGGAGCTACGTTTGCAGTCTCCCCGCTTGTGAAGAAAGCACCCTCAGTTGCGGAAAGGTTATGTGTGGGTTTAGTTGCCAGGCTGTGGAATTACTTTCCTAGGCTTCTTAGGGAAAGGGACGAAAGGGAAAACGAGAACTAGCAGCGGCTGTGGCATTTCTGGGACTTAGGCAAATTATATAATTGTCCTTTGCATCCAAGTCTGGTCCATTTCCACCTGATATTTTGCTGAGGGGACTAGTGAGATCCCAAAGTTCAGTCCGACAAAGTGTGCAAAATGCAGATCAGCGTTGAAGCCATCCCCACGGAGGGGGCGTGGCTCCCTGGAGAAGAGGGGAGGGGCGAGGAGCACTGGACTGGGAGCAGGGAGGAGTCCAGCTGACTTAACAACCCTGGGCAAAGGCACGTTCCTTCCAGCTCTCTTCCTCCGTGACCTCTTTTGGGTAGGCGAGGGGAGGACTCCAAACAACTGTGGGGTTTTTTTTTTTTTTTTTAACCAAGGTGATGTGAAAGAGGGTCATTAGCAGCATGATGGAGGGTTTGGCTATTAGATGGCGCTTGAATGGCATGTGGGAAATGCTTGTTTGGGGACATATTTCCATATTTCTGCACAAGTGCCATTCCAAGTCCCAGTGAAATTTCGGGGAAAAACCCTGAAGATTGGCTACCTTCCCTCAGTGGCTTTGAGTCTGGCATCTACCAGGTACTCAGCAAATATTTGTTAAATGAATAAACAAATGAATAGAGTCCAAGGGCTTGGTTTACAGGCGAGAGAATCGAGGCTCAGAGGAATCAAGAGGCTGGTCAAGGTCATGCGTCAAGTGTGTGGGACATTCAGGCCCCTGAGTTCCAGTACACTGATCACTCAGTGGGGATTTTCCTTTGGTTCCATCTTGCTACTAGGACAACTGTAGCCACCAAAAGGATGCTTCAGTACTCTTGAAAGTTCAGCTGGATGTTGCTATGATACAGACTTGCAAAGAGCTGATTGCTCAGTGGCAAGGGCAAGTGCTGTTTATGTTAGGTCAGTTAGAAGGAAGGCCGCCTGGCAGATACCCTTTACTGCCTCTTTAATATTTGTGAGGAGGCTGAGTCGATAACATTTTGTGTGCTGGTAAAGTTTACCTTTTAGGGGCTCTGATACCCTATTGGTATTTAATTTAAAAATCCTTTCCTTCATATTTACCTACATGAAGAAAAAAAAGCCAACAAGGGAGCAGGAATGAATATGTATATTATATAATATTAATATTATATGTTAATATATATATTCATCCCGGGCCCCTTGCTGGCTTTTTAAATTTATATATGTGTGTGTGTATGTGCGTGTGTGTGCGCTTAGTCATTCAGTTGTGTCCGACTCTTTGTGACACCATGGACTGTAGCCCGCCAGGCTTCTCTTCCCCAGGCAAGAATACTGGTGTGGGTTGCCATGCCTTCCTCCAGGGAATCTTAACAACCCAGGGACTGAACCCAGGTCTTTCTCACTGCAGGCAGATTCTTTACCATCTGAGCCACCAGGGAAGCCCATGAGTACTAGAGTGGGTAGCCTATGCCTTCTCCAGGGGATCTTCCCGACCCAGGAATTGAACCGGGGTCTCCTGCTTTGCAGGTGGGTTCTTTACCAGCTGAGCTACCAAGGAAGCCTATATATATTCCAGGACCAACCAGCAGATACCAAAATATGACAATGCTCAAGCCCCTTAGTTGGCCTTCCCCTATCTATGGGTTCCACATATGTGAATTCAACCAACCACGGGTCCTGTAGTACTGTATGTATTAACTGGAAAAAAAAAAATCTGTGTGTAAGTGGACTGGTTCTGTTCAACCCATGTTGTTCAAGGGTCAACTCTGTAGAGGTTGGAGATGACCATTTGTTGAATCTTTGCTTTCCTCAAGGCCCCATACTAAAACTGTAGACGTGTGAAATCTTATTTAATCCTCATGATAACCCAGAAGTGTACTATCACCACCTGTTAGCAGATGATGTCTCTGTCCCACTCATACACTGTCTCTCACTCAGGTGACCAGCAGAAGCTTTAGCGGACAGCTTGCATCGTCCATCCATGGCCAGGGTACCTTAACCCCAGCTTCTTTGTTTCTCTGACTGGGGGTGTTCCTGGCTGAAGAAGGGTGCTGGGACCACTTGTTGGGGGTGGGGAAGCATGTCAGGAATGTCAGAGACTTAATTCCCAGGGGCAATCATCAAACAAAGAGGGAAGGGAATTGGTGGATAAGCTTCCTGTTTTTTTTTTTTTAAATCTCTGATTCAGGCTCTTCTGTGGTATAGTTGATGGAGGCTTTCAGAGGACACCCAGAAAGATCTGGGTCCAGCTGCCCATACCTGTCACTGTCTCATTAATGCACCCTTCCTTGGCCTTCTTCCCTTTCCTGTCTGTCTCTTCCACCTCTTCACCACGTGTCCTAGGTTGTGTTCTCTGGAAACAGAATCTCAAGTGCAGATTTATATGTAGGAGGCTCATTGGAGAATACATGTTATTCTGACACATAAGGAAGGGGGAAAGCAGGCCTGGGCAGAGAGAAAAGTTCAATGTGGATAGAGTTGTAAAGGAGCCCTCAGTCGATCTGTAGTGAGCTTTGGAGCTCAGAAGGCTTTTCTGAGGCAAGGGAACCAGGGTTTGGGACCCAGGCATGAACAGTCCTCCTTGTGGACTGCCCCTTTAGGTATAACCTGAGCTAGGCAACTCCCTTAGACTGAAGGCAGGTGCCAGAGAGGTATGTCGTTAGAAGCCATCAGCAGTCCGTACTCTGGAAGCTGGTGAGTGAGTACCTTGGTCCCGAAGATGATTTCTGAACACTGTGCGCCCTTGTTCCTCTGTGACCCACTTGCTTCTAAGTTCACAGCAAGTGTATTGGTGAGAACGACTGTCAGTGGGACTATTCCCATTTCCAGCCTTTGGTTTCTGAACCCATGTATTTTATTTGCTGGGTAAAGAGCACCATAAAATGCTCATTGGGGTAGGGTACATATCACCTCCTGAAGAATAGCACGGCAGGATATTATTTCGAAACCACACCTTTCCATTGCTCTATGAGGCTGGCATTTCTGGACTGCGTGATGTTACACCTAGTGGGTCCAACAGCCATCTACCCATTCCTGCACCCCTGTTGCTTTATTTATTTATAATTTTTATTAACGGTCGTCCTGGGTCTTCATTGCTGTACGCAGGCTCGCTCTAGTTGTGGAGGGAGGGAGCTACTTTCCTTTCGGGCTTGTCATTGCAGTGGCTTTTCCAGTTGTGGAGCAGGGACTCCAGGCATGTGGGCAGGCTTCAGTAGTTTCAGAGCAAGGGATCAGTTGTTATGGCTCTCAGACGTTAGGGCATGGGCTCTGTAGTTGTGGCACAAGGACTTACCAGCCCCGTGGCATGTGGGATCTTCCTGGGGTAGGGATTGAACTTGTGTCTCCTGCATTGGCCAGCAGATTCTTAACCACTGGACTATCAGCAAAGCCCCCTCTGTTGCTTTAAAGTCAAGTTCGTTGGACTGAAACGATGTACCCTAGAGTCCATTTATGTGAATCTAAGACTGAAAGCCCATGGATGCTGGTGTTGGCCACGACCTGAGAGCTGTGATGGCGAACCTGCGCCTTGTGTTGATTTCATTCAGTGTGAATTTCTGCCCCTTCCTGACCTCCTTTCCCCCAGTCTTTTCATCTTTTCCTTCCTAGGCCCCTGGTCAATTAGGCAAGTCTTTTGCCACAGCCCATATGACTGCCTGGGCTCTTTACACACACAGTGGATGACCATCATTCGCAGCTCTGACCACAGAAGGGCTTCTCCTCACTGTCTTTCAGGGCCACATTGACATGGGGCTGTAAGTCAGCTGGGCTCCGTATTGGTTTGGCTACATGCTGAACCAACCCGTCTGAGGCCAAGCTTGGTCTCTTTTCTACTCCATCATATGTTACAGGGAAGAGCAAAATCTAAGTATTGAAGCTGTTTCTTTTACTTTAACCTTTGCTTCCTGTTGCTTTTGTTCACTTTAAGGATATTGTTTATACCATAATGGCCTTCCTTGGGGAATCCTGTCCCTCTGCCTGAATGCTAAACCAAGTGCCTTTGTTCAGGGAAATATCCTGACCCTGTTCACCTGTGGGTAGCTACAGGAAAGAAGAAATTAACACATTCTGAGATGTGTATAAGAGACAGCTCTAATAATTACTATTAATCCCACCGCCTCCACCCCAGGCTGACTATTTTAGGAGAAATTTGCAAGATTAACAATCTTTTTGCTTTATTTCCTCATCTCCCCCAATCTGTGTCCTATAAAAGATTCTGGCATCCAGACCCTTATAAGACGGTTACTTTGAAACATTAATCTGTAGTCCTCTCTGTTGACCTGTTGTGTGGCAAGCAGAGTGAGTTTAGACTTGGTAACTATTGGGCCTATAAATTCTTCCTTATTTGACTTTATTATTATTTTTAACTTAATATTCATTTTTTTCTTTGGACAGAATATCCAGTATCCCACTTCAGTACTCTTGCCTGGAAACTCCCATGGACGGAGGAGCCTGGTAGGCTGCAGTCCATGGGGTCGCTGAGTCAGACACGACTGAGCAACTTCACTTTCACTTTTCACTTTCATGCATTGGAGAAGGAAATGGCAACCCACTCCAGTGTTCTTGCCTGGAGAATCCCAGGGATGGCGGAGCCCAATGGGCTGCCATCTGTGGGGTCGCACAGAGTCGGACACGACTGAAGCGACTTAGCAGCAGCAGCAGCAGCAGTCCTATACATCAGAGAAAGCAATGGCAACCCAGTCCAGTACTCTTGCCTGGAAAATCCCATGGACAGAGGTGCCTAGTAGGCTGCAATCCATGGGGTCGCTAAGAGTCGGACATGACTGAGCAACTTCACGTTCACTTTTCACTTTCATGCATTGGAGAAGGAAATAGCAACCCACTCCAGTGTTCTTGCCTGGAGAATCCCAGGGACGGCAGAGCCTGGTGGGCTGCTGTCTATGGGGTCACCCAGAGTTGGACACGACTGAAGCGACTTAGCAGCAGCAGCAGCAGCAGCAGCAGCAGTCCTATACATTCCTTCCTGGTTCCTGTTGGTGTGGTTTGGCTAGATCTGGTATCTCCTTTGGCACTTAGGCCTCTTGTAGCAGGCCCAGCACTTCCCTGGGCTGATGATATTGTAACTTGATGCCAGTTGTTGTTCTGGTGGCCAAGAGAGGAGGTGGAGTGAGATCCCAGGGTGGGCATATGTTGTCTTGCAAGATGATGGTCTATGTGATAGGGCCCACATGGGGTCTCATTGATAAGATAGCTTGTTATGTTGACCTTGTAAATGAAGAATAAAACCAGAATGATCTGTGAGACTGACCAAATTGCCCAAATGGCATCCTGTTATCTCACTGGTTCTTATCTTCTTAAAGCTGCAAGATCACCAGATTCCAGACCTCCGGCTACGTGACCATCCCTTCAGAGAATTTTTCATTGGTGGGGTATAAGAAGGACTCTGTCAGAAAGGGAGAACGCTGGTTCTCCTTACGAACCAATCACCCTCTCTTTTCCCTCTAATAAATTTCCTTTTCTTGCCTGACTGCCCAGCTTGCTCTCTTTTTCTGTGCACTTGCCTTACACTATGCATTCGAGCTGTCTTCAGCAAGGGCTGGGAGCACTGACCTGTAGCTAGGAGAAATGGGCTGCTTCTTCAGGCTCGGATGGTTTTGGAGGATCTTGCAGCTCAAGGTTTCTTAGTGCATTGACCCTGTTGTTACTTTATAAGCAAGGTCCCATTTCTTCCCAATCAGAGCTCTACTTCAGACACAGCAGCCTTGCAGCTGTTGGGATTCTAACCTTCTCTGGGGCTTTGCTACCTTGTAATTAAGTCCTGGGCTTGATGCTCAAATTCTGCCTCTGGCTGCAGGAGGTGAGTCTACTTACTGCCAAGGAGGCCCTCTGACTTCTGCTCCTTACCCGGTAACACTGATAAATCACCTCAGCCTTTCATTGTCTTTCTCTAATGCATTTGTAGCTTCCAGCAGCAGCCATTGAGTCCATTGTACTCATAATTACTACGTCTCTTTTCATGCCTCTCAAACATTTTGTATATTCACCACCCAGTGCATTTCCTTTTAGAGGTGTCTCATCCAGTTCAGAAGATGTGTTGTAGTGAAAAGGAAAAAAAAAAAAAAAAAAAAGGAATTCCCCGCCCCCTTTCCTGAGAACAAAGAAGATAAAGAGAACAGTGAGCAGGCCTGAACATTCTTAGTTTTTTTCCCTTTAACTGCTCATAACTCTGAATGTCTGTAACTAAGTTTGCTTTTGTGACCCCTAACTCTGCAGGAGGTACAATGCACATTTTTTTCCTTTGACTCTATGCTAAATACATCCTGTATCTGGTGTTTACCCTCAAAACACCCTTCCCTTGTAGTTACACATCAGAAAGAAGGCTGACAGCCACTGAACTGCCAGACTCGATTACTGGGTTATAGGTTACTGACGCCAACCAATGACTGTCTTTGAAACAAGGCAGGAGGAAGAAGCCAAAATCCTTACACCTTTGTTCCTCATCACTGACTCCTGACTGCTGACTGTGAGCCCTCACGTCATATAAACCCCTGGACTTTTCATGGTGGGGTGGTGCACAGTTCTTGAGGCATAAGCCTGCTCTGTTTCTCTCTCTGCTGGCTGAGAATTAAAGCCACCTTTCTATTTCCTCTGAACTCTGTCTCTGTATTTTTTTTTTAATTTGGTTTGGTGGGCAGAGAAAGCCAAAATTTTGGTCAGCACAACACCATGGACAGAGAAGCCTGGCAGGCTACAAGTCCATAGGGTCACAAAGAGTTGGACAGAACTGAAGCCACTTAGCACGCACATATGGGTAGAAATATTCCTCTTAAGCTATGAGTTTCCATTTATTAAAGTATTTGTTCATGACCTCATTTGATAAGTAGTTATGCTCAGTGGTAAACACTCCTATGTCATAGACATAATATTTTAAAATTGAAAGAGACTTCAGTTATCATTGTCAGGTGATTCTACCAATGATGGAAATGAGAAATCCAGAGAGGATGAGTCATTTTCTTGAAGATCGTAGAGCTGATTCAGGACAGAGTTAGGATTAGAACCAGGTTTCAGAGGGGGACAAATATGCCGAGGGAAGACAGCCATACAGTCTTTACTGCAAGAACAGAAATGTGTGACTCATGTCAGTTCGCACTTTATTAATATGCATATCAAGCTTCCCTGGTGGCTCAGCTGGTAAAGAACCTACCTGCAATGAGGGAGACCTGGGTCGGATCCCTGGGTTGGGAAGATCCCCTGGAGAAGGGAGGTGAGGTGAAGGTGAAGTCGCTCAGTCGTGTCCGACTCTTTGCGACCCCATGGACTGTAACCTACTAGGCTTCTCCGTCCATGGGATTCTCCAGGCAAGAACACTGGAGTGGATTGCCATTTCCTTCTCCAGGGGATCTTCCCGACCCAGGGATCGAACCCAGATCTCCCACATTGGAGGCAGACGCTTTAACCTCTGAGCCACCAGGGAATGGCTACCTATTTCAATATTCTGGCCTGAAGACTTCCATGGACTGCATAGTCTATGGGGCTGCAAAGAGTCAGAAACAGCTGAGTGACTTTCACTTCAATATGCATCTCCTGTTCACTCTCTCAGCCCATAGCTCAAAGGTACAGAGGTGTAGCCTTCTCCTCTGTCTATAATTCTCTGGACTGGGAGCTTTTGAACTAGTAGGTCTCATAATCCTGGCTTTGATTTAATTTGAACCAAGGGAGCTATTTAGATCCAAGAAGTTCCTCTTCCAGCTGAAGTTCAAAGCACAAGAATGCAAATGTTCCCTTATCTTTGGGACATGAAAGCTCTAGCTTGCCATTGAAGCAAATAATTGGTGAAACGACCTGCTTTTCTCAAACATTTAACCAAGCCAACTTTAATTTTTGCCAACCTTAATTGTAAGCAGAGAAACAATTGTCAAGAGTCCGTGAATTGAGATTCTCTTCAGGCTTGAAACCTTGCTTAGAAACCATGTTACTTTCCTACTCCGCCCCAGTCCCTGTGCAAACTGAATTCCGCCCCAGTCCCTGTGCAAACTGAATTTTCTCAGTCTTCTGGGATTGAGTTAGGCACTTTGGATGTCAGCACAGTACTGGGGAGAAATCTGATTTTGTTTTTCCTGACACACAGACCAAGTTTACTCTGCTTAATTCAGATTTGAGTGCTGCCAATTCCCAATTTTATAATCCTGTTAAGAGTATTATACTATCATTACCACTAAGGTACCCTTCCCTGGCATTTGGCTGCTGCCCTCATGCCAGAGATTCACATGAACTGCAAGGAAATGGTACCCAGTGCCCAGTACAGGAAGTTAGAAGAGCGTTATTACCATAGGAACTGCACCTGCCAGGTCAACCATTGACTCCAAATTTACTACCAGTAGAGTTGAGCCTAAACTAATTCTATAGTGAATTACATAGTTCTTTTTTTAAAAAAATATTTATTTTTGGCTGTGCTGGGTCTTTGTTTCTGCTCAGGCTTTTCTCTGGTTGTGACGATCGGGGGCTACTCTCTAGTTGCAGGACTAGCGCTCAGGCTTCTTCTTGCAGTGGCTTCTCTTGTTGCAGAGCACGGGCTCTGAGGCATGTGGGCTCAGTAGTTGGAACACGTGGGCTCAGTAGCTGCGGCTCCTGGGCTCTGGAACACAGGCTCAATAGTAGCGGCACACAACCTAGCTGCTCCTTGGCATGTGGAATCTTCCTGGGTCAGGGGTGGAACCTGTGTCTCATGCACTAGCAGGTGGATTCTTTACCACTGGGCCACCAGGGAAGTCCCAGGGCCCTGTACAGTTGATAAATATTTGTTGAATGAAAGCAAGAGTGAAGACACTGCCTTAGAATGTGGCAAGTGTGCAGTGGATCGTGTGTTACAGTGATCTCCCTCTGGGACCCTGGCGCTCTTTCCTTCCTCCTCTAAGCATTGTTGGCTGCTGCTGGCTCTCAGCTGAGCCCCTCTCTAGGAATTGCCTTTGGTGGGAGAAAGCAGCCTCATTCAAGTTCATATTCCCTTCTCAAGGGCCACCCTTGACTGGGCAACAGAAGGTATGAAGGCCTGGCCTCTGGGTCTCAAAGTGGGGCAAGTCTGAATGGCCAGTTCAGCTCCAGAGCTCCTGTGAGTGAGTGATAGTCTCTCAGTCATGGCCGACTCTTTGCGACCCTATGGACTATAGTCTGCCAGACAGTTCTGTCTGTGGACGTCTCTGGGCAAGAATACTGTAGTGGGTTGCCATTTCTTTCTCCAGAGCTCCTATAGGGCTGGCCTGAAGCTTTTATGTGACTTTATCACAGTTCAACTTCTTCCTCGGGCCAGTCCTGCTTCCTTTAGGTGCTGATCCTGAGAGCATCCCATGATAATCTTCCTGTATGTGAATTTCCATTTCAATGTCTCTTTCTAGGAATCTGGTTAAAATATAAGTGCAAACCGTTAACAGGATTTTGGAAAAGACCCTGATGCTGGGAAAGATTGAGGGCAGGAGGAGAAGGGGACGACAGAGGATGAGATGGTTGGATGGCATCATCGACTCGATGGACATGGGTTTGGGTAAACTCCAGGAGCTGGAGATGGACAGGGAGGCCTGCGTACTGCGGTTCATGGGGTTGCAAGGAGTAGGACATGACTGAGTGACTGAACTGAACTGTTATGGGATTATGGGGGAGGGACTATCAGGTGAACCTTGGGCATTTGGTGAATGCCCAGCGACAGTACTGGGAATAGAGGGGAGGATGGAAATTTGGGCAAAGGGTGGCAGGAGCTTGCTAGAGAAGGTAGGGAAGGATGTAGTTTGGGAGGAGAGGGAGCTGGAGCAAAGTGGGGGTGCAGAGCTCCTGAGACAGGGAAGTCATGCCCCTTGCTGTGATGAGATAGATGCTTCCCATTTGCTGTTGCTCTCGATTTATACTACCCCATCCATGGAAGCAGGCCAGCCAGAGAGACGTACAGACAGATGCTTTGATCCTGGGCTGGAGAGCTGGTGGGATTTACGCATAGTGCTGAGGAAGAGTAAGTGTAGTCAGGGATCCCAGGGCACTGAGAGGGTAGCATGGCATGTGAGTGGGGATTCCTGGGTGGAGAAGACCAAAGGCCAGAAGGCTCCAGAATGTCGTGACTGACTCTTTGGAGAGCTGACTCTGACTGACTTGGGTAGGGCTTACTGTAGCTCCTGGGGTCCCTTGACATAATGCCTGGGCGTGCACAGCCTGCAGGGAGTGGGGAGGGACCGGGCTGTCTGCAGTGGCCCAACAGGGTTAGCCAGGATAACATCTGCTCCTTTTCTGCAGGTGCCAAGGTAGGGGAATGAAGCCAGTGAGGAGCAGGCTGCCCAGAGGGCAAATGGGACCGGAAGAGCAGAGGCTGAAGGGGAGGGCCCAAGGAGAGGACCAGGCAGAAGCAGACACCTCTGACATTCTTTTCGTGGTTAGTGATATAAAAAGATAGTTCTCCTCCCCTGCTCCCAGAGCTGCAAAAATGAAAAGCAAGTAGCTAGCTTTCTAGATGGCTAAAGTTTTTGATTATGCTTATTGCTTCTACCCAATATAAGTTTTGTGAAATTAGAATTGAATCCAAATAACACTGTATAACTAATATATCCCAGAAACTGTGCTAAGCAGCCTGGCTTCATTTGCTAGTAATTATAATTTGCTAGTAATTATAATCAAAGAAGCAGTTCCTAAAATAATTAAATTTAATGAGAGAAGGATAAACAGAAGTGCCATTTGGTTACTGTTCAGTCAATTGTTCTTACCTTGCTGTGGACGTTAGCTCAGGTGGTTCTTCTTTAGCAGTGAATATCTAATATTTCATGAATTTATGAAACAAAATGTTACTTGATGTCTTTGTGGTGACAGACACTGTGTCAGGTGCTGGAAATGTATGTGACCAGTATAGTGGACTGCAAGGAGATGAGCCTTTTAACATCCGAGGACAAAATAATTTGTTTCTGGATATTAACTCTTCCAGATTTGAATATCTTTTACTTTCAGGAGGATTTCATTTTTCCTAAATTGAAGTACAATTGATATACACTATTATGTTAGTTTCAGGTGTACAACACAAGGATTCAACATTTAAGAATGTTATGGAATGATCACCACAGTAAGTCTAGCAAACACTTGTCACTCTACTGTGAGGAAGTAACCTGAAAGATTTAGGGACCTTACAGGCCAACTGAAAGGTTATCTCTGTTATTTGTGACTCACAGACCCTGACCTGGAGGGTTTGTGACTCACAGACCCTGACCTGGAAGGTTTGACTTTCCAGAGAGTCAGAAAAACAAGCTGTGTAAACTGTGTGTCAACTGCAGATTGTAAAAAATAATATCACCAGACCCTCACGAGCTTATCCTTGCAAAGATCAGCATTATTGTGACCAATCATGATATATCTATACCTCCCCACCCAATGTGGTTTTTTGTGCTTAAAAACTGTTCTGTAACTGTCATCGGGGTTCGCTCCTTGCTTAAGGAGGACAGAACCCCGGCGCGCCGGTTCAATAAATCCTCTTGCTATTTGCATCGATCCTGTGTCTTGGTGGTCTTGGGCAACGGACTCCAGGGTGGAACCTTGCGGTTCAACAT
>SJYT01027922.1:47637-112757 GCA_006410635.1 Cephalophus harveyi | reverse complement strand
TGCAGCTGGTACCTCGACTGATTTATCACCCCGATGCCTCCTTCTTAAAAGCTTACAAAGAAGGACATCGATCAAAAAGGGAACCAGTGACTCTGACCCTGGCTGTTCTGTTAGGGCTTGGAGTAGCCGCAGGAGTCGGGACCGGTACTACTGCCCTCCTCCAACAGCCCCACTATTACGCCAGCCTGCAGCAGGCTATTGATGCAGACCTTCGGGTCTTGGAAGATTCCATTACCAAACTGAAGGAGTCCCTGACCTCCCTATCTGAAGTAGTTATGCAAAACCGTCGGGGCTTAGATCTTTTGTTTCTGAAAGAAGGAGGAATATGTGCGGCCCTTAAAGAAAAATGCCCAAGGGTGGTTCGAGTCCTGGTTCAATAAAACCCCATGGTTTGCCACTTTGATATCCACCCTGATAGGGCCCTTGCTTATTTTACTGCTTCTCTTAACCTTAGGGCCCTGCATTCTAAACAAGTTGCTAGAATTCATCCGGGACCGAGTGAGCTCAGTACAGGTACTAATGCTGAGGCAATAGTACACCACCCTTCCCCAGGGGGATCCCGACCATTAATTTCAAGATTGAAATTAGGAACAAGAAGAAGAGGGGAATGTGAGGAAGTAACCTGTAAGATTTAGGGACCTTACAGGCCAACTGAAAGGTTATCTCTGTTATTTGTGACTCACAGACCCTGACCTGGAGGGTTTGTGACTCACAGACCCTGACCTGGAAGGTTTGACTTTCCAGAAAGTCAGAAAAACAAGCTGTGTAAACTGTGTGTCAACTGCAGATTGTAAAAAATAATATCACCAGACCCTCACGAGCTTATCCTTGCAAAGATCAGCATTATTGTGACCAATCATGATATATCTATACCTCCCCACCCAATGTGGTTTTTTGTGCTTAAAAACTGTTCTGTAACTGTCATCGGGGTTCGCTCCTTGCTTAAGGAGGACAGAACCCCGGCGCGCCGGTTCAATAAATCCTCTTGCTATTTGCATCGATCCTGTGTCTTGGTGGTCTTGGGCAACGGACTCCAGGGTGGAACCTTGCGGTTCAACATAGTGACTTCTTTTGCACCTCTGTGCTTGTTCTTGGAGAAGAGGAATCTGTAGTTGGCTGTCAAAATTCTACCCATAATTTTGCTCATTATGCTATAAGACTTGACCTTCTTTCACCTATCTACTGACTTAGAACTGAAATTAATGGGAAGCAGAAACTCACCATAAAAAGAGAAGCTTATTTTTTACAGCATGATTTTCCTACAGTTCCCGAAAGAATGAAAGTTATTATCTCAGTAAATTTCTGCAGTTTGGTTTTAGTATTAAATATTAAATAAATATTATGAATTTGCAAATACTGGTTTTGGCAGAATCTTCCACAGCCTCAATCTTAGCTTGTATTAATCAAATCAGCTGGTTTTGCTATGAATTTGTCCTTTTGGAGCATAATGTTATGTAACTACATTAACTCTATTTCTGGGCTTGTAGTAGCAGCTCAAATTAATTAAGGATTTATTTTATTATCCTGCCAACAGCTGTTAGATTGTTTCACCTACTCAATGCTTGAATGTTACCCCAAATCCTATTCCAGTTTCCTAAACTTACTGTTGCTTTCTGGACAATAAAGAGGGCTCATTCTTTTAACAAATATGTATTGAACACCTACTATGTGGCAGGTACTATTTTAGACATTGTAGGATATACAAGGATGAACAGAATATGTTAAAGTCTGCTATATTCTAGTGACGGAAGATGAGATAAACCAGTAGACAAATTTGTTAATTTCAGATAGTCATAAATGCTTTGGAAAAAATAATACACAGTGATACCAGCAGTGATTCTCCAGTGGGTTCACATGGTGATATGTGTAAAGCTTGATGGCATCCACAGAATACTGGAAGAGTGAGACACCCATGGCGGTCCAGTGGTTGCGACTTTGCCTTCCAGTGTAGGGAGTGTGGGTTAAAATCGCGCTGTCTTCAGCTTGTTCCCACGACACCTCCTTCTTTCACGCGATGGTGTGTCAATTTGGTAGTTTCAGTCCGTTCCCAATTAACCATGAGCTTCTGGTGGGCAGAGATGATTCATCTTCACGGTCATGGGAATATGCTGAAGGAAAAATCAATTCAGTGTGGGTAAGTCAAGAAAATCCCCTCAGAGAAGGTGGTAAGAGAGGGTGGTTTTAACTGTGGGTCTGAGGAAAGCATAGATGTTTACCAGGTGGAAATAGATGGGAAAGGGAAGAAACACTGACTGCTAACTGTCAATATCTGGCACTAGGCATTCGCACCCCCCTCAATTCCAGCATTAGACCAAGCTCCAGGTGCTCCCCATCAAGGGTCTACACTGGCCTTATTCTCTGTTCATTAAGAATCACAGATCTGGCTTTTCAGGAAATCCCTTTCAGTTCAGTTCAGTCGCTCAGTCGTGTCCGACTCTGCGACCCCATGAATTGCAGCACGCCAGGCCTCCCTGTTCATCGCCATCTCTCGGAGTTCACTCAGACTCACGTCCATCAAGTCCGTGATGCCATCCAGCCATCTCATCCTTGGTCGTCCCCTTCTCCTCCTGCCCCCAGTCCCTCCCAGAATCAGAGTCTTTTCCAATGAGTCAACTCTTCGCATGACGTGGCCAAAGTACTGGAGTTTCAGCTTTAGCATCATTCCTTCCAAAGAAATCCCAGGGTTGATCTCCTTCAGAATGGACTGGTTAAGCAAAAAAGTCCTGCCTCATCCACAAGGCCACCAGCCTATTTGGTTTTAGTTTTTCCCTCTTCTAGCTCAAAATAAAACAAAGCCTTTCTGAAAGCATTATGTTCTTCACTATACAGTTTCCCTTGCTGAAAGAAAATCACCCAAACACCAAAGATTTGTAGGAAACAATAGAAACATCATTTCAGTCAGTGATACGTGTGAGCCATTACTCTCACAGCAGTAATCACACTAGCTCAGGCAAAAATAAGCGACATTTAAATGTAATTAATGCGATCCTCTCTTTTTGTTCAGAATCACTAGTACAGGTTCAATAGCCAACTTCAGTAGCCAATATTGTATAGGAGACCACCCATGACCAGAGAGTCAAATTCTAAGACAACAGTTCTCAACACTGACTCCACAATAACACCCAGGGAGCTCTTTATTGAAAGAACTGACATTTGCAGAGCAATGGAAACCAGGGTCTTGAGGTGAGAGAGCTGGTCCTCAGGCAAGTGGGGAACTACTGGCCTCAAAGAATGCTGGCCCTGGGGTGAAAAGACCCGCAACCCATTGCTCATGGACTGAGAATGACTAGATTCTTCCTCTCTGCTACTGAATGCTGGTTTCCTGATCTGTAAAATGGGAAAAACCTGATGGTTCACAGTATTTTAGTCTGACTCGTGGGAGATAGTTTGGGTATAAATCCTTTAACACTGTCAAGAACCCTTTAGAGAAAAGGGAAGGCTGTTCATCAGTAGCAGCTCTTTTAATTTGTGTATTGGGTTTGGGGGACATTAAATATCATGCTCCTATTCTAGAAGCTGTTTACTTCAAAATCTTGGAAGGAAATGGTCCACTAATAAAAATGATCAATGCAGAGGAACATGTTTGCAGAGGCAGTTAGACTTCAATTTTCATATATATATAAAATGTTATTTATTTATTTCTCTATGGCTATGCTGGGTCTTTGTTGCTGTGCAGGCTTTTCTCTATCTGTGCTGCTCGGGTTTCTCATTGTGCTGGCTTCTCTTGTTGCAGGGCGTCGCTCTAGGGTGGGCAGGCGTCGTTAGTTGTGGTGTGTGGTCTCAGGAGTTTCAGCTCCTGGGTTCAAGAGAATGGGCTCAGTAGTTGTGGCACATGGGCTTAGTTGTTCAGTGGCATGTAGGACTTTTCAGGATCAGGGATCGAACCCTCGTCTCCTGCATTGGCAGGCAGATTCTTTACCACTGAACCACCAGGGAAGCCCAGACTTCAGGTTTCATCTGTTAATTTTGAAGTACAGGAAGAGAGGCTAACCAGGCATTCAGACAGGCAGGCTGCAGCTTGAGAGAGATTAAGGATGAAAATATAGGTTTAGGGGTCAGTATCTGTGTAGAATTTGGATTAAGACTGTTATTTGTACCCACAAGTCTCCTGCCTGGATGTCTTCTAAATCTGCCTGTAATAGTTAAGGAAAATAACTCGAGTTTCCATCTCATATACTGTGGACTCAGGAAGCACTCAGATTTCTGTAGATTCCCAAGAAATGAGGGTAGGTAGGGTGCAGATTACATTCTTATTATACCTTTACTTTCCGTTGAATTTTCTATGGCTCACATAATTAGCTCCTTCTGATTTCCCAAAGCACCACTAACACAATGTTCCACACTTTTACCGCACGTGGCAGTAATGGAGGAAAATAAAGTCAAGACCAGAAGCAACTTCACCTTGTAAATTGTCCATTCCACCCCACCTCCATCACAGGGAATTTTCCCGTGGGTGGGTTGTTCTTCAACCTTGTCTGGTTCCCTGTTGCTAGCTTGCTCTTCCACCTCCACCTACAGACTCCAGTCAGAGCTCTGCAATTCTTTGCATACCCTGCTGTTTTTTCACTCCTCTTTTCTGGATTACCCACCAAATCTCAAACTTTTTATTCCTTCACTGTGCAAATAAATTCAGTCTTAACTTGTACTTAATGTTGCCCAAACAGTCTATGTTAAAGGTGGCTTCACTTTTCCACATAAAAGTTTCCTCAAGCTCCATCAAGGTATATTCTTACACATGGAAAAATCCACCCATAAGACAAAGTATGCTATTCTTGTAGATGACAAAAGCAACAACAGCTGTCTTTGAAAAGATATTTTCTCTTCCTACTACATAAAGAAAGAAGAGAAGACTGGCATTATTAATAATTACGTTTGCCATATTTCTAAAGTGTATTCCATGTGATGAGCTAAGAATTATGATAAGTGGTTTATATGCATACCACTATTTGATTCTTACAGCAAGCCTATTCTAAAGGCAAGGAAACTAAAGTGCAGGGAGATTGGGCATCTCACCCAAGGTGAGATAGTTATTGCTCAGAGGCTCAGAGCCTCATGTCATTTTCCTGTGGCTAAACCTATGCTGCTGCTGCTGCTAAGTCGCTTCAGCCATGTCCAACTCCGTGCGACCCCATAGACGGCAGCCCGCTTAATGAGTGGATCTACAGAAAAAAAATCTCTGCTTTGTACAGCTTACCAAATTCTATGGTGAAAATACTCCCACCAAGGCTGACTTCAAGCTAATATAACATCACTGGATACAGAGTTGGGAAGAGGACACCACTCTATAGTAATTCCACCAATGGACCAATAATTTCAAGAGCATAGATAAGAGTAGTAAAATGTAATAATTATGAAGTGAAGTTTTATATAAGTATTGCCTATTTTTAATATACTATTTAATTGTAATTTAAATAATTTAAGTTTTGAAATTTATTTATTTTTATTGAAGAATAATTACAATATTGTAATGGTTTTTGCCATACATCAATATGAATCAACCATAGGTATACATGTGTCCCCTCCATCCAGACACTCTCTAACATAAATCACAGCAAGATCCTCTATGATCCACCTCCCAGAGTAATGGAAATAAAAACAAAAATAAACAAATGGGGCCTAGTTAAACTTAACAGCTTTTGCAAAACAAAAGAAACTATAAGCAAGGTGAAAAGACAGCCATCAGAATGGGAGAAGATAATAGCAAATGAAACAACTGACAAGAATTAATCTCTAAAATACACAAGCAGCTCATGCAGCTCAATAGCAAAAAACAAACAACCCAATCAAAACATGGGCAAAAGACCTAAACAGACATTTCTCCAAAGAAGACATACAGATGGCTAATAAACACATGAAAAAATGCTCAGCATTGCTTATCATTAGAGAAACGTGAATCAAAACTATAATGAAGTATCATCTCACACCAATAATTTAAGTTTTAATAATGGTTGATTTAATAACGAGCTTGCAAAATTCTTCAAAATTTAACAGGTGAGTCCAGCAAGCCAGTATGAACTACCTCCGAGACATACACAATTGCTTCTTGAGTATACCTTAAATATAACCCAGACTTAAAGAAATTAAGGAAAGAAATAGATCAAGATGAAAAGAAAATCAGAAATGTGTTCCATGGTGAAAGTTAAAAATTTCAAGAAACTGAGGCTTCTTATGGTTCTGGAGACTGGGGAAGGCAAGCATTTGCTGTTAAATAATATGATAACCTAGACAGCATATTAAAAAGCAGAGACATTACTTTGCCAACAAAGGTCCATCTAGTCAAGGCTATGGTTTTTCCAGTGGTCATGTATAGATGTGAAAGTTGGACTATAAAGAAAGCTGAGCACCAAAGAATTGATGCTTTTGAAGTGTAGTGTTGGAGAAGACTCTTGAGAGTCCCTTGGACAGCAAGGAGATACAACCAATCCACCCTAAAGGAGATCAGTCCTGAGTATTCACTGGAAGGACTGATCCTGAAACTGAAACTTCAATCCTTTGGCCACCTGATGTGAAGGACTGATTCACTGGAAAAGACTCTAATGCTGGGAAAGATTGAAGGCAGGAGGAGAAGGGGATGACAGGTTGAGATGGTTGGATGGCATCACCAACTCAATGGACATGAGTTTGAGTAAACTCTGGGAGTTGCTGATGGACAGGGAGGCATGGTGGGCTCTGCAGTCCATGGGGTCTCAAAGAGTTGAACACAACTGAGCAACTGAACTGAACTGAACTAATATGATAATGTTTGGAGTTCAGGCACATTTGTCATGAGTCTCAGACTTTGGTTCAATAGATAAAATGATTAGGAGGAGCCATGTGGCAGCTTGCTTATTGATTACTGTGAAGTTTTTAGCAAAGTATGAGCCTGATGGCTTCTTAAAAAAAGAAAGAAAACAATAATGAATGACTACTCTGGATTTAGGAAATGTTTGGCTTGGTTTTGGGGAATAGAAAGATATCAAGTCAACTCCAGGTATCTTTTAATTCATTATCAATTTTAAAATATTTTCATATTGGAACATTCATATAATGATTTAGCAGGAGCTAAAGACAATAATTCTCTGAAACTATTCACATCAGACCCCATAGGTGTGGGAGTAGGAACAAGCTGCCACAACTGCAGCTCCTGCCTGTCCTGTCTTGTAGAATAAGTCAGGTTCAGAGACATGAGCTCTGGGTTCCAGCCTCTGCTTTTCACTTACTGGTTTTTTAACTTTAAGTAAGGTTAGTTGACTTTTTCCTGCCTCAGTTTGTTGTTGTTGCTCAGTCGCTAAGTTGACTCTTTGAACCCCATGGACTGCAGCACACCAGGCTTCCCTGTCCTTCACTGTCTCGCGGAGTTTGCTCAAATTCATGTCCATTGAGTTGGTGATGCCATCCAGCAATCTCATCCTTTGTCACCCCTTCTCCTCCTACCCTCAATCACATTGATAATTGTACCTGCCCTGTCCAGCTATTTATTTGTAAATAGTGATTACAATAGGAATACAAGCCAAAGTTCTTGGAATCCAACTCACCTTGAGAAATACTGGTTGAGCAGAAATCCTTTTTGCAAGGCACTGGGGCTACAATAATGAGCAAATAGGCAAGGTCTCTGCCCATAAGGAACATTCAGTCTACTGGTAGAAACAAAGAGTGCTTAGAGAATTAAAATCTATAAAATGTATGCATTTCTGTTGTCCTTTCTTATTCAAGAACATTCATTGCCAAAGCTGAGAATTTTTTTTTTTTTTTTTTTATCTATGAACATGCAGAACTTGCAGAGTTTTCTACACAACCTCTTCACATCTATTCAATGCTACACCCTCAGACTGGATGAGTTGTGTTTATTTAATTAAAAGAAAGAGACAAAGTTACACTGAGATAATGATCTTCATAATAAGAAAACTTACAATCAGTTCCAAATGCAAGACGACTTCTACTTGCTGACAATTTTTTTAAGATACTAAATAGATAGTTTCATTACAGATAGAAAGCATCTAGAAGATAATCATATGGTGAAAAAAGTCAAGATAAATGCCTAATAGACTTTCCATCCTCTCTTGTAAGGCTGATGTTGGTGGTAAGGTTAGTTTTAAGTGCGATGCTTGGTGTTTAACCTTGAATGTCTGGTTTTCATTTGCATAGCAATAAGTTCTGGCTATTGTACACTCCGTCCAAAAATCTAAAAATATATTATGTCTTGACTTAATAGCCTGTGTAACCTAATTTAAAATGAGAAAGTGAACTTCAGGTTTTCTCTCTTCAGTTTACCGTGAAGTAAGCATTAGCATATTACTGCCCTTTGCTATCATTTATCACTTGTGTTTTCTTCCAATAAGAAGAACCTGCCACATCATGGTGATTGGTTTGAAGGTAGCTGTTTATACATGCTCAGAGGAGCACAACGGAACACAACAGACTGTAGATGGAGAGATTGTAGGCTTGAAAAGGAACAGAAATTTCTATTTTAATCTAAGTTCTACATCTCACTGATGACTCAATGTGACCTTGAACACGTAATCTAATGTATCTGAGGTTTGCTTAGTTGCCTCATCTGTAAAACGGGAATACTGACTACAGTAGGCAGCTCCTATGGGGTCTGTCTTCTCTGTCAAGACAGTGATATGGGTTCCTTTGTCTGTACCAAATAATCTTCTCACCTTTGCCCCAACCAGCTTATCCCAAAGTGACACCCAGCTCAATATAGGCATCTCAATTCTCTTCCTTGGGAATCGATGTTTGCACAAAGACATAGAAACTTGGAAGTCTCTGGTAATAATGATGATAAAGCAAACACAAATGGGGTTTACTGTGTACATGACACTGTTCTAAGCTCTCTCTACATATGCTTACATCCTCAGAACCAATCTGTACACATGTACTATACTATTATCACCTCCATTTAACGGAGGAGGAAACTAAGACACAGAGAGGTAACCCTATGTGGAGAAGATGGATAAAATTCAGCTTCTCAGGACTTTATAATTTTATCTCAACTATCCAGGTCAACCAGCCCCTAGAATATAGATACAATGCTATCACTGCTAATAGCTATTGAAAGATTGCCCTGTGCCTGGCACTGTGTCATGGGCTTTGTTTACATTATTTCCATCTGATCTTGGGGAATTACCTGTGAGACAAACACTTTCATTGTCTTTATTGTACCTGTGGAAGGAGGCAGTTCTAGCTCATTTCATATCCCTCCCCTTTCTTCCTCTTCCTCACCCCTGAGAAGAAGGAAGATCTGACAGTGTAAATAGCCAGAGCTTCTGAATATGTTACTGTCCGAGGAGCTGACCAATATCAGCAAGAGAAAAGCTGTCTTGTCTTGCAGATGCTACAATTTACAAAATGCGACAACCTAGAGCCACTCATACCCAGGGTATCTAAAGCTAGAAACACTGCTCCAGTGCTCAGACTGGAGGAAACCACCTGAGGGAGATGGGGCACTGAGATGGACGGAGTGGATGGAGGATAAGAGAAGGGAGTGGGGGAGGTTTCAGGAAGAGAAGGGGCTGCCCAACACTGCCCAAGCCCAACCTGGGGACTCAATGAGGAAAACAGGGGCATTCTCTGAATGCCGGAGTACCTATCATCAACTAAAGCCAAGATGGTCATGAATGGGCAAGACCTAGGAGATGATGTGAGCAGTGTTGAGGGTTTCCATACAAATGAGGACACTTCAGCTGAGAGAAGCGAAGTAATCTGCTCAAAATTACTAAACAGGAGGGGCAGAGGCAGAAGTGGAACCCTGGCTGTCAGATTCTGGGGATACATGCTCTTAGCCCCTTACTTCATATTGCGTCTTCTCTGGCTATATAGAATTACTGATTCTTCTAGGTTTTACAGGGTTTGGAGCTTTTCTTGGACTGCACTTGTTCATATCCATTCCCAAAGCCTCTTTCAGAAATCAGGCTCAGCCTTCAAAACCAGGCATAAATGTCATCTCTTTTGCTAAGCTTCTCCTAGCCTCAACAGTCTCTGTATTCTCTCTTCCTGATCATCCAGAGCACTTTACCTATATATACATACAAAATGGATTCTGTCTGGCATGAAAGCTGGGTAGGCATGTCCAATCTCTTCTACTAATTGAGGGCCTCAAGGCCAGAGGTATTTTATATGTCATCTGCTTTCCACTATTCCATCCAACCAGGATATTACCTTGCAGGAGCACTCAAGTAATACGCATCATGAATAAGTTCTGAGGATCCAATGTACAGCGTGATGACTATAAGTTCTAATTTGTTGCTGATTAGTTGCTAAGTCATATCTGACTCTTTGCCACCCCATGAACTATAGCCCCTTAGTCTCCTCTGTCCATGGGATTTTCCAGGCAAGATTATTGGAGTGGGTTGCTATTTCCTTCTTAAAGGTAACTTCTCAACTCAGGGATCAAACCCATGTCTCCTGCATTGGCAGGCAGATTCTTTACCATTGAGCCACCGGGGAAGCCCACAGGTACTAATAGCATATTGTATACTTGAAATTTGCTAAAGAGAGTAAGCAGATGTTAAGTGTGCTCACCACAAACAAATAAAAGCTTACTGGTTGTGGTAATCATTTCACAATGTCTGTACATCAAATCATCATGTTTATCTGAAATGCAATTTTTTTTTACTTTATTTGTTGAAGTCAATTATACCTCAATAAAGCTGGAGGAAAGAAAGAAATATGTATTTCAGGAGGCAGATATTCAGAGGATTCAAACAACAATAAACACAACACAGCCTCAGAGAAAATGTCAGCAGTGAGTATCTGCTCTAAGCCCATCCTTCAGGCTGAAAGGCCAGCTTGAGTGTTTGAGTTAATCAGTTTGGGAAAGCTTCTTCCGAAAATGGGGATATGGTGTCGTATAAATAAGTCATCTGCTAAATCCATACAGGAAGAGATAATTTGTTATCTAATTTAAATGCAAAAAAAGAAACAAAGAAATTCAAAGGAAAACAGAATCTGTGATCCCCAAGTGGAATCAATAGAATTTACCACATTTAGTCCAGTGCCAATTTGATGCAGGAAATACATTCAGAATGGGCTTCCCAGGTGGCTTAGTGGTGAAGAATCCTCCTGCCAAAGCAGGAGATGCTGGTTTGATCCCTGGGTCAGGAAGATCCCCTGGAGAAGGAAATGGCAACCCACTCCAGTATTCTTGCCAGGAGAATCCCATGGACAGAGGAGTCTGGCAGGCCACAGTCCATGGAACTGCAGAGTCCAACACAGCTTAGCAACTAAACGACAAAAACTAAGCAATAACAATACTTTCAGAATTTCACGTGCCTCCCAGCTCAGGGCCTGTGGTCATCAGTACCCAGTTCCCCTTCCTGGCCACCCCAAGGAGCTGCTCCATAGCTGCGGCAGGATGTTATTGCAGCTTCTCAGTGTGCCACACTCTTGAGCGTCAGACGTGAGCAATCTTCCTAGTTTGGAAGTAAAATATCTCACAAACGGAGTGTGGAGGAAGACTACACCATAAACCTTAACTCAAACCACCAGAAATTCTTGTTAATGAGCTGCCAATGCAGTGACTCAGAGAATCTGTTCCATTAACCTGAACGACCAGCTTGGGAGCGACCTCAGCCTCAGTTTGCACCTTTACCTGGGCTGCTGTTCAGTTCACATCCCCATTTGTGGGGGGTGATTGCAAAGCTGCAAAGCAAGAGGAAACAAGGAAGTGATGTGAGCCTTCTCCCTGGTGGCCAGGTTTGGGTTTTTACAAGGGTAACAGTATCCAGGGGAAAGTCAAAATGGTTGGGTGAGCTTATCCTTCCTGCTCTGCAAATCTCCCTGGCCCACAGACTAAACTGAAGTATCTGTTGTTGGGGTTGTTATTTTTTGAGAGCTTTAATGAAACATTTCTGGGCTCAAGGGTCTTCAGACGGATTGTATTATTTCACTTTCCTCCCACTTATTTTATATTTGGTGGAGGCAGGTTTACTGCAGAGATTAAACTCTTGTGCTTTTATGTGCTTAGAGATTTCAGAAGGTAAGCTGCCCTCTTCAACTCATGTGACTGCTTGTTGTTGTTTATTCGCTAAGTTGTGTTTGAATCTTTGCAACCCATGGACTGTGGCCCCCCAGGCTCCTCTGTCTATGGGATTTTCCAGGCAAGAATACTGGAGTGAGTTGCCATTTCCTTCTCCAGGGGATCTACTTGGACCAGAAATCAAACCCACATCTTTTGCATTACAGGCACATTCTTTACCTCTGAGCTACCAGGGAAACCCACATGGTTGTTAATCCACAGATTCCAAATAAAACATCTCTGTATTTCATATCTCTTTTGAGCTCTACCAAAAAAAAAAAACAAAAAAAATCACCCAAAGGCCCAGTATCTGATCCTTCACTTCTTTGAAAAAGCAGTTTTCATAGCCCACTCTCAGCATTACCAAGAAACCATCTCTCAAATTTAGGATTAGCTACAGGCAGACGTCATTTTATTATGCTTCACTTTATTGTACTTTGCAGATACTGTATTTTATGCAAATTGAAGCTTTGTGGCAACACTGCCTCCAACAAGTCTATTGCCACCATTTTTATAACTGTATTTTCTCACTTCAGATTTTTGTGTCACATTTGGTAATTCTAGCAATATTTCAAGCTTTTTCAATATATTTGTTATAGTGATCTGTGATCCATGATCTTCGATGTTACTACTGTAATTGTTCTCAAGACTATGAAACTCATCCATTAAAATGATTAACTTGAGATATTGTATGTGTTCCAACTGTTTCAATGACTGGCTATTCCTGTGTCTCTCTCCCACTCCTCCGGCCTTCCTATCCCCTGAGACACAACGATGTAAGAACTAAGACACTTCACAAACACGATGGCCTCCAAGTAAGAGGAAGAGTCACACGTCTCTCACTTTAAATCAAAAACTAGAAATGATTATGCTAGGTGGAGAAGGCATACAGAAAGCCAAGACAGTCTGAAAGCAACAGCTTGTGTGCCAAACAGTTTAGTCAAGTTGTGAATGTAAAGGAAAAGTTCTCGAAGGAAATTAAAAGTGCTACTTCAGTGAACACACAAAGGATACAAAAGCAAAACAGCCTTACTGCTGATACAGGGTAAGTTTTAGCAGTCTGAACAGATTAGCCAACAACAACATTACCTTAAGACAAAGCCTAATCCAGATCAAGGCTCTAACACTCTTTAATTCTACAAAGGCTGAGAGAGCTAAAGAAGGTGAAGAAGAAAAGTTTGTAGCTAAGAGTTGATTCATGATGTTTAAGGAAATAAGCTGTTTGCATAACAGCAGTTGCTGCTGTAGAAACTACAGCGAGTTAACCAGAAGATCTAGCTGAGACAATTATAATGAATGTGACCACGCTAAACAACGATTTTCAATGTAAAATGAAACAGCCTTCTATTGGAAGAAGACGCCCTCTAGGACTTTCTTAGCTAGAGAGAAGTCAGTGCCTTGGCTTCAGAGCTTCAGAGGGCAGGCTGACTCTCCTGTTAGGGCCTAATGCAGCAGATAACTTTCAATAGAAGCCAGTGCTTACTTAGTCAAACCCATAAGAATTTTACAAATTCTACTCTGCCTGTGCTCTGTCAGCGGAACAATAAAGCCTGGTTGACAGCACGTCTGTTTACAGTATGGTTTACTAAATATTTTAAGCTCGCTTTTTGAGACCTACTGCTCAGAAAAAAAAAAAATTGTTTTCAAAGTATTTCTCCTCCCTGACAGCACACCTGGCCACCCAAGAGCTCTAATAGAGATGTACAAGATTAAAGATTTTTTCATGACACGACTGAGCGACTGAACTGAACTGAACTGAACTAACAACAACATGCATTCTGTAGCCCATAGATCAAGGAGTCATTTCAACTTTCAAGTCTTATTATTGAATAAATACATTTCATAAGGCTACAGCTGCCTCAGTGATTCCTCTGCTGGATCTGGGGAAAGTCATTTGAAACTCTTCTGGAAAAGACCCTCCATTCTGGATGCCATTAAAATGTTTGTGATTCATGGAAAGAGGTAAAAATATTAACACTATTGCAAGAGAACTAGAATTAAAAGTAGAAGCTGAGGCTGTGGTTAAATTGCTGCAATCTCATGGTAAAACTTGAATGAATTAAGAAGTTGCTTTTTATGAATAGGAAAAGAAAGTGGTTTCTTGAGATGGAATCTACTCTTGGTAAAGATGCTATAAAGACTGTTGACACAACAATCTAGAATATCACATAAACTTAGTTGATAAAGCAGCAGCAGCAGGGTTTGAGAGAATTGACTCCAATTTTGAAAGAAGTTCTGCTTTGGTAAAATGCAATCAAAGAGCACTGTGTGCTACAGAGAAATCATTCATTAAAGGAAGAGTCAATCAATGTGGCAAACTTCACTGTTGTCTTATTCTAAGAAATTGCCACAGCCACCCCAGCTTCCAGCAACCACTTCTGTGATCAGTCAGCAGCCATCAACATTGAGACAAGACCCTGCACTCTTAATAAGATTATAACTCATAGAATGCTCAGATGATAGTTAGCAGTTTTTAGTGATAAAGCATTTTTAAATTAGGGTATGTACATTTTTCAGACAATGCTATACTTAAGAGACTATAGTATAGTGTAAACATAGCTTCCACATGCATCAGTTCAGTTCAGTTCAGTTCAGTCGCTCAGTCGTGTCCGACTCTTTGTGACCCCATGAATCGCAGCACGCCAGGCCTCCCTGTTCATCACCATCTCTCGGAGTTCACTCAGACTCACATCCATCGAGTCAGTGATGCCATCCAGCCATCTCATCCTCGGTCGTCCCCTTCTCCTCCTGCCCCCAATCCCTCCCAGCATCAGAGTCTTTTCCAATGAGTCAACTCTTCGCATGAGGTGGCCAAAGTACTGGAGTTTGCTCTCCTCTTTCACTTTCATCAAGAGGCTTTTTAGCTCCTCTTCACTTTCTGCCATAAGGGTGGTGTCATCTGCATATCTGAGGTTATTGATATTTCTCCCGGCAATCTTGATTCCAGCTTGTGTTTCTTCCAGTCAGGAAACCAAAAAAAAAAAAAAATGATATGACTTGCTTTATTGTGATGTCAGCTTTATTGCAGTGGTCTGGAACCAAATCCACAATATCTCCAAGACCTGCTTGAGGGGATACTGAGGGGATTTTCTTGCATTTGCAGCAGTCTCGAATAATCAGTCTAAGATACCAGTATCTACCTTGTGTCAAGTCTCCCACTAAGGAGAAAGAAAGCAAAGCCAGGTGTACTTATGGTATATGGTTCAAATCAGCCACAAGAAGCACTAAGCTGCAGGCTCTAGGGGCTGCAGACTTTAGTCAAGAAAGGGAAATAAATGAAGTCGAGTAGTCAGGCACACGGGTGGAAGAGCAGACTCAAGCTGGAACTGGAAGGATGAATAAGCAATAGACAACAGAACAGCATTGTGCATGTGAGCTAAGTGGCTTCAGTCGTGTCTGACTCTTTGCAACCCCAGGGACTGTAGCCCACCAGGTTCCTCTGTCCATGGGATTCTCCAGGTAAGACTTAGAGTGGGTTGCCATTCCCTCCTCCCAGGGATCTCCCCGACCCAGGGATGAAATCCATGTCTCTTATGTCTCTTGAACTGGCCAGCAGGGCTCTTTACCACTAGCACCACCTGGGAAGCAGAACAGCAAGAGAAAAGACCCTGCTAGGAGACAGGGAGACATGAAGATGGAAATGAGCACAAGGAGTTCATGAGGCTATGAGAACTACTCAGTGAAAGTTGAGGAGAATATTGCTCCATTGTAGAGGACAAATTTTAGAAAAGATAGCAGAAAGGATTTTTGAAAATTTTGAAAGTGTTCTTGGTGATTTAAAGCTGATGTATAGAGTTTTCAAAGATTCCTCACCTCTCTGCCCAAGTGGACTAGCTAGCTACTTCTTGCATTTTTAGATTCTTCTTTTACTTAAATACCAGATGCCTAACTAAAGTTTTACCAAGCATTTACTGAGTGCCAGCTGTGCCAGGTGCCCTGATGAGGGCTGGAGATTCATAGATGAAAGTTTTCATCACATGCTTAAGGTCTCAGGTGTATGCAGGAGATGGCCCCACTCAGGTACAATCAGTGGCTGTCTTTTTGTGGTGAAATTATGGAGGCTTTCATTTTCTTATTTGTAATTTTCTAATTTTTTTCCAACTTTCTCCAAGGAGAAAAGATTACAGTGTGATTAAAATAGCATCAATGTCTATATAAAACATGATATACAAGGTATATGATAGAGGTAAGAAACAGTGTTTGGGGAAAGAAATTAGATTTCCTTTTGCCAAGAGAAAAATAAAAGCTGAAAAATCTAAACCAAACTACTTTGGGGATAACATTACTTTCAAATATATTCACAGAGAATCACTACACAGGTGGGTTCTAAAGTCACCCAAGAGAAAATGAGTAGGGTGGAAGTTCTAAATAAACAGCCCATTCCTGTTTGACACAGTGCCCCAGAATCAGCCATATGAAACATACAATTCTTCAGGCCTCTTTTTTCACCCTGAGAACAGTACTTGAAGCCAGAGACTCAGTCTTAGTTCCCTCTCTTCTCTTCGCAGCTCTGTAGTGGCCCCGGCATTCATCTGGCCTCTTACAGCAATCTGAGAGCAGAGCTATATGAATAACATCAGCCACAATACCCCCTAGGCAACACCTAGAGCGTCAGAAGGTAGAAGCCACCTTCAGAAAGCATCTCATGGGCTCCCTCTTGTCTGTGGCCCACTCCCTTCACGCTTTCCTCTCACTTGCTCCTTTAGAGGAAGCAAAGAGCAGTGATCAGGGGCTCTGGGGTTAGAGTCAGACTGCTTTCTGGCTCCTCTCTCTGCTGGCTTTGTGACCTCGATGGCTTATTAACCTCTCTAAGTCTCCTAAGCCTCATTGTCACCTTCTGTAAAATGGACATACGAGTAGGTGGATAGACTGACAGATAGATGAAAATATATTCACAACTTACTTCTAGTTAGTCTCCATGCCTCCACTACTATCTTTAAGCTCATTTTAAGTTTTATCAAAACTATTCTTGCACATTTTCTTGGGCTCCAAAATTACTGTGGGCATTGAGTGCAGCCATGAAATTAAAAAACACTTGCTCCTTAGAAGGAAAACTATGACAAACCTAGACAATGTATTCAAAAGCAGAGACATAACTGTGCTGACAAAGATCCATATGGTCAAAGATATGGTTTTTCCAGTAGTCATATATAGATGTGAGTTTTGGACCATAAGGAAGGCTGTGTGCCAAAGAACTGATGCTTTCAAATTGTGGTGCTGGAGAAGACTCTTGAGAGTCTCTTGGACAGCAAGGAGATCAAACCAGTCAATCCTAAAGGAAATCAACCCTGAACATTCATTTGAAGGACTGATGCTGAAGCTGAAGCTCTAATACTTTGGCCACCTTATGCAAAGAGCTGACTCACTGGAAAAGATCTTGATGCTGGGAAAGATTGAGAGCAGAAAGGGGTGAAAGAAGATAAGAAGGTTGGATGCCATTACCGACTCAATGGGCATGAGTTTGAGCAAACTCAGGAAGATAGTGAAGGACAGAGAAGCCCGGCATGCTGTAGTCCTTGGGGTCACGAAGAGCTGGACAGGACTTAGAGACTGAACAACAACAACAACTATCTTGATCTGATGTCTTTACCTTCAAATCTCTAAATAGGTCATGACTGGTCAGTTTTAGGCATTAACTACTGACTTTCCAAGGTGGAGAATGAAAATGTGGTTCTCATATGCTCCCCTCCTTTGTCTACACATTCTGTAGTCACTCAGTCTTTGCAATTAAATTTTCAATTGAATTTGGTTTCAATTTTGGTCTGATTTATAATTAACATTTACATTATTTTACATTTACATCATTACAACCCTGTAAACTAGTGATTTTCAACCTGGCTCAGTAATACCCTTTCAAAGGAAATTTGAAATGTGGGGCGGCATTTGAGATGTGTATAAGAGACAGACTTGAGATATTGTATGTGTTCCAACTGTTTTTTTGTCAGTGTTAGAGGGTGGGTGGGAGGGGATGGGCCAGTGGCATTTAGTGGATGAGGGCCAGGGATGCTAGAAGTCCCGCAATGGGCAGGACGTTGCTTCACAACAATGCCTAAGGTGCTAAGAAGCCCTCCTGAGAAGCAGTAAGCACTACTAACTACTAAGCCATGAAGTGTACCGTAGTTACTTTCTTTCTTGGGCAAATTTTTATTTTTATTTTCCCTTGTTGCTTTTCAGTAGCTAAGTCTGATTCTTTGCAACCCTTTTGCAATGGATTGTAGCCTGCCAGGCTCCTCTGTCCATGGAACTTCCCAGAAATATTGGAGTGGTCTCCCTTTTGTTTCTCCAGGGGATCTTCCTAACTCAGGGATTGAAGTCCCACCTCCTGCATTGGCAGGTAGGTTCCTTATCACTGAGCCACCGAGGAAGCCCATATTCTAGCATTATATTCTCTGATGTGGAAATGTTCTTTCCTGATGACCCAGGTATGAGCATGTCTGTTTTCTACAGGAGGTTCAAGTTCTTCAAGTCTACCAGGGAAAAACGGCACAGGGAAGCACCTCCTGTGCCCTCTCCCTTGACCAGCACTCTATCCACAGAATTTTTTCCAGCACTTTGTGGTTAGTTGTCTATTCCTTTGTCACCCACACTAGACAATGAACCCCTGAGGACACAGGCTGTGCCTTGTTCATTGTCATGTCCCAAGTGAATGTTTCAGAATTCATTAATAATCAACTGCCAAAATGAACCCAGGCCCTAATCAGCATAAAACTATGGAAAATAAAATTCTGGGCTATCTAGAAATAAAAAAGCCGTAAATAGAGTCAACTATTTTATTCATTCTTAGCAATAACAGGTAGCTTATAAGCAATTTTAGCAGTCTTGCGCTAGGCACAGAATGGGAAATTGAAATAACATAGAGTGCATTTTATTAAAAATTGCTTTAGAATTTTCAGAACTACTGGTGAACATGAGATTGGAAAAAATACTGGGACAGCCATGAATTCACTGAGGTTCTGCTCTGCTGTATCAGCCTCCGCAGTGGCAATCCCACACACATTTGAACCACAGTAAACAGCCACACGGGTTTCCCTGGTGGTTCAGAGGTAAAGAATCCACCTGCCCCTGCAAGAGACATGGGTTCCATCCCTGGGTTGCGAAGATTCCCTGGAGAATGAAGTGACAACCCACTCCAGTATTCTTACCTGGGGAATCCCATGGACAGAGGAGCCTGGCGGGCTGCAGTCCATGGGTCGCGAAAGAGTCTGACATGACTTAGCAACGAAGCAACAACAAACAGTCACAAGTTTGGAAGGCCTGCAATTATTTTGTGATCTCTTCCTACTTCCCCCTTCCCCACACAACACACAAACTTATTAGAAGAGACAATCCTCTCTTTGGCTACATCAAGTATCGGGCAATAGTTGTGCTGTTCATGGTTCCTGTGCTGCTCGTGTCCCGCTTAATGGCAAATGAGTGAATGTGCACCCTTCTCCCTGGTAACTCCTAATTCAGGGCATACTTTCTTCAGTTGCCAGAAGTAAAATTGTTTTTCATTTAAAAAATTTGAGAAGCTTCTCATTTTAGAATCTGCACATTTCACAAAGAAATTGCTGATAGTTATTCAAAAAGAATGCCCTATTTTCCCAACTACTTACTTTTTCTAAGGCACTTTCTCAGACTTGAAGGCTCAATGCCATCCATCATTAGGTGACATGCAATCAAACTGGAAATCCATGGGAATGTTAGAAAAGTACAATTTGGGACATATCAGCTCCTTTGAGCTTGGAGTTTACAAATCTTATCTGGTTCAGGCAGCTGAGAAGTTTCAAAGGAATGATTTAACTTGATATCCAGTCTCCGGGTACAGAGTCTATGTGTAAAGACAGTCTCTTCTGTATTGCCGATAAGGCTCTGCCTTTTATTTTGACAGGAAAACAAGATCACTAGACTTGAACCAGAAGAGCGATGGTGTAGAGTTCAGAGCACACCTTCCATCTCGTGTGTTTCCTAAAGTCTGTCCAGGTCTAGCCTGGCACGTTTCAGCTTTCACAGAGTAGAAGCAGAGCCTCTCGGTGTGTAAGTTTCCCTAGGGGAAGTAAGTGAGGCAGCGTGCACCCAGCAGCTCACACCCATGTGGGGAGCCAGACGTCTCTAGCCCTGCTGCTCGTTACTGGTCTTCACCATCCACACACATGAAGCATGGAAGTCAGCAATACTTCTTTCAGAACTCTGGCACTTGTTTCCAGTTCTGCTCCCCAGAACGTTTCACCTAGCATGACTAAGCAAGATGTGCCATTCTTCTCCTCTCCCTCAACTTTTCCTCACTGGTGCTAACAAAATTCAAAAAGAGCCCAAACGTGGGCTGGTAGAAGGAAATAGAGGGGGGGAAAGTTCAAATGAGAGTAGCTGGTTTTGGTTCCTCTAAAAATTTACTCTCAATGAATGTAAACACTAAATGACTAGGAGAAGTAAACGAGGCAGAATGCACACAGCAACCTCCCTGGCGGCTCAATCGGTAAAGAATCCGCCTGCAACGCAGGAGATCCAGGTTTGAACCCAGGGGTGGGAAGATCCCCTGGAGAAGGGAATGGCAACCCACTGCATATTCTGGCCTGGAGAATCCCATGGACAGAGGAGCATGGCAGGCTACAGTCCATGGGGTCACAAAGAGTCAGACATGGCTGAGCGACTAACACTTTCACTTTCACTACATGACTTCACACTCAGGAACTGACTGCTCCTTACTTGTCATCTTCCCTAGGAGACCTCAACTGACATTTCAACCTGTGATCTGCACAGATCTATGCCAGATTCCTACTGCTGCTCTTTCTCAGGGAAAGATCCCAAGTCAGAGAAATTTGACCATAAGAGAGAGATGGCAAGTCAGAAAATCATCTTCAATCAAGTGAGCTTTCTAAAACTGGCCTAGGCTCTCCTAATGTGGATTTCAACTTTGACTGAAGTTTTCTTGCCCACTTTGAGGAGAATAAGCAGGGGAACTAGGGAGAGCAGTCTGCCTCCTCTGTTTATGTGAAATTAAAGCCCCAACCTCTAACTGCTGTGCAGAGGCATCCAGAATGCCGCAGAATGCCCAGAAGGAGTTTGTTTGTAGAGAAAGATATACTTACTTTAGCCAAGGGGGGAAAAGTGTTCTCTTTACAGAACTTGCAATTTGAAGGCTAATTTGGTGCTTGAGACACAGAAGACAATCACTCAATAAATACCATTGACTGGCTGATGGGAAGATAACTTGAAAAACAGTCTGAGATAACAGATATCTTCTGATGGGAAGATAATTTGAAAACCTCATGGAATTGATAGTTTCTTAACCCTTTATATACTATCTTCAGCTTAGCACTTGAAGCATCATTGTCAGTGTTTCTGTTTTAAAGAATTGAGTCATTATGGATTCTTTTAGATCCTTAATATGCTTTATAATTTTATTGACCTCAAATGCTTGGGGTTAGTCCATTTAAGATGACTAATGTAAATGAAAGAGTCATGCCTTCTAAGAGTTAAACAATTCTTCAAATTGGAGTGAAAGTCATCACAAAGTATACAGATAACTAAACTCCCCTTCTACTTCCAACTGATATTCTGGCTGCACTGGTAAGTAGAAGATTCCAGAAAGCACAGAGTGGTGCTCACTTTCTCTTCCCACAAGCCTTAACCTGTCACCTCTAATCTTTAAATATATTCTGAAGGCCTTCCCTGGTGACTCAGGGGTAAAGAATCCGCCTGCCAATGCAGGAGACACAGGTTCAGTCCCTGAGTCAGGAAGATCTCACATGCCGTGGAGAAGCTAAGCCCGTGCAACTACTGTGCCTGCGCTCTAGAGCCCAGGAGCTGCAACCAGTGAAGCCTGCACACCCGAGAGCCTGTGCTCCACAACAAGAAAAGCCGCTGCGATGAAAAGCCACCGCAACTAGAGAGCAGCCCCCACCTGCCTCAACTAGAGGAAAGCCCACACGGCAGTGAAGATCCCAGCACAGCCGAAAATAAATAAATAAATAAAATTACCTTCTAAATGTTTAAATATGTTGAGCAAGATGACCAGAAAAAATTATAACCTCACACCCTCTTTTGTTGTTAAAGTGAATTATGTTTTTGTGATCTTTCTTGCATAGAAGCAGGGTGATGTGTGAAAAGGAGAATTAAAAGTAATTAAAATGAGCTGAGCTGAATTAAAAGTTATTAAAATGAGTACAGACTACACACAGAAGATGAGATGAAAGGGAAAAAACAGGAGCCACCAGAGGGGATTGGAAAGAGAATTTTAGGAGGTAAGGAGGGATGAGTTCAGATAAGAGAAGAGGGAGTTATTTGGGTAGTTGTCATGTTCATGAGTTGCTGAGAAAGAGAGGCAAGAGGGAAAGAGATTTTAATAAGCTTGGTTGGTATTAAGAATGCTTTGAGAAATTATTCATAATATTTAAATTGCTTTTCAACTATTGTTGGATGTCAGCCTAATGTTCCCTTGAACACCACACTGCACTGAGCCTGGGCCACCAGGGAGCTCGGCTTTATATGAATTAAATAGGTTGTTACAGTTTTATCTAAATCTATGCTACCAGTTGGAAATGTATTTAAATGCACCATGCAGTTTTACTTGTCTCAACACTGGCTAAAAAGGAGCTCCTCCTTAAATATTATTTCCATAGAATCCAAGTGTTTGGGAACATTTTCGAGTAAATCTAATCTAGTCCTATAGATTTGACTTATTTTTTTAATTGAAGGAGAAAAACATCTGTGATTTCTAACGGTTTCATTGGTTAACTTAAAACTTGGATATATACTTTTTCTATTTATTTATTTATGTAATAGGCTTTATTCTAATCCTCAAGCTCTCAAGTTATTAATTCATTCTCCCTTTTTGGGTAACAGTTTTATTGAGATAAAATTCACATACCTTAATTCAGAGTGTACAACTGAATCATTTTTAGTTTATTTTCAGAGTTGGGCGACTATCATCCCAGTTTTAGGACATTTTTGTTACTCCAGAAAGAAAACCAGACCCTTAAGTTATCATTCCAAAACTCCCCCATTGCCCTTACCGACAGGCAACCACAAATCTACTTTTTGTCTCTACAAATTTATTAATAGCTATTCTGGACATTTCATATAAAAGCAACCATAATATGTAGTCCTTCATGACTTATATCTTACACTTAGCATGATGTTTCCATTGCTCATTCATGCTATAACACTTACTAGTAATTTGCATGTAACTTTTTTGGCCAAATAACAATAGAACTGGAATTACAGAGTTATGCAGTAGCTCTTTACTTAACTTTTTGAGGAATTTTCCAAATGCTTCTAAAGTGACCATACCACTTCACTTTCCCACCAGCAGTGTATGAGGGTTTCAATTTCTTCACATCCTCACCAACACTTGTTTTTATCTGACTTTTTTTTTATCATCGCCATCTTTGTTGATATGGAGTGGTACCTCACTGTCTCATTGTGATTTTGATTTGTTTTTCCATGTTGAATAATGGTGCCAAACATCTTTTTGTTTGTTATTGGCTATTTGCAATCCTCTTTGGAAAGATGTTTACATAGATTATTTGCCTATTATTTATTTGGAAAATTTGTTTTCTTAGTCTTATAGTTTTTATATATTCTGAAATAATTTCCTTATCAGATATATGATTGGCAAAGAAAGACTTTTCCCATTCTGTGGGCTCTCTTTTAGTTTCTTGATAGTGTTCTTTGGAACACAAAAGCTTTTAATTTTGATGAAGTTTATTTATCTATTCTTTTTTCTTTGGTTGCTTGTGATTTTGGTCTACTAAGAAACTTGCTAATTCCAAGATCAGGAAGATTTACCTCTTTTTTTTTTTTTTTTCCTAAGCAATGGCACCCCACTCCAGTACTCTTGCCTGGAGGATCCCATGGACAGAGGAGCCTGGTGGGCTGCAGTCCATGGGGTCGCTAAGAGTCGGACAGGACTGAGCGACGTCACTTTCACTTTTCACTTTCATGCATTGGTGAAGGAAATGGCAACCCACTCCAGTAGCCTGGGCCACCAGGGAGCTCGGCTTTATATGAATTAAATAGGTTGTTACAGTTTTATCTAAATCTATGCTACCAGTTGGAAATGTATTTAAATGCACCATGCAGTTTTACTTGTCTCAACACTGGCTAAAAAGGAGCTCCTCCTTAAATATTATTTCCATAGAATCCAAGTGTTTGGGAACATTTTCGAGTAAATCTAATCTAGTCCTATAGATTTGACTTATTTTTTTAATTGAAGGAGAAAAACATCTGTGATTTCTAACGGTTTCATTGGTTAACTTAAAACTTGGATATATACTTTTTCTATTTATTTATTTATGTAATAGGCTTTATTCTAATCCTCAAGCTCTCAAGTTATTAATTCATTCTCCCTTTTTGGGTAACAGTTTTATTGAGATAAAATTCACATACCTTAATTCAGAGTGTACAACTGAATCATTTTTAGTTTATTTTCAGAGTTGGGCGACTATCATCCCAGTTTTAGGACATTTTTGTTACTCCAGAAAGAAAACCAGACCCTTAAGTTATCATTCCAAAACTCCCCCATTGCCCTTACCGACAGGCAACCACAAATCTACTTTTTGTCTCTACAAATTTATTAATAGCTATTCTGGACATTTCATATAAAAGCAACCATAATATGTAGTCCTTCATGACTTATATCTTACACTTAGCATGATGTTTCCATTGCTCATTCATGCTATAACACTTACTAGTAATTTGCATGTAACTTTTTTGGCCAAATAACAATAGAACTGGAATTACAGAGTTATGCAGTAGCTCTTTACTTAACTTTTTGAGGAATTTTCCAAATGCTTCTAAAGTGACCATACCACTTCACTTTCCCACCAGCAGTGTATGAGGGTTTCAATTTCTTCACATCCTCACCAACACTTGTTTTTATCTGACTTTTTTTTTATCATCGCCATCTTTGTTGATATGGAGTGGTACCTCACTGTCTCATTGTGATTTTGATTTGTTTTTCCATGTTGAATAATGGTGCCAAACATCTTTTTGTTTGTTATTGGCTATTTGCAATCCTCTTTGGAAAGATGTTTACATAGATTATTTGCCTATTATTTATTTGGAAAATTTGTTTTCTTAGTCTTATAGTTTTTATATATTCTGAAATAATTTCCTTATCAGATATATGATTGGCAAAGAAAGACTTTTCCCATTCTGTGGGCTCTCTTTTAGTTTCTTGATAGTGTTCTTTGGAACACAAAAGCTTTTAATTTTGATGAAGTTTATTTATCTATTCTTTTTTCTTTGGTTGCTTGTGATTTTGGTCTACTAAGAAACTTGCTAATTCCAAGATCAGGAAGATTTACCTCTTTTTTTTTTTTTTTTTCCTAAGCAATGGCACCCCACTCCAGTACTCTTGCCTGGAGGATCCCATGGACAGAGGAGCCTGGTGGGCTGCAGTCCATGGGGTCGCTAAGAGTCGGACAGGACTGAGCGACGTCACTTTCACTTTTCACTTTCATGCATTGGTGAAGGAAATGGCAACCCACTCCAGTATTCTTGCCTGGAGAATCCCAGGGACGGGGGAGCCTGGTGGGCTGCCGTCTCTGGGGTCGCACAGAGTCGGACATGACTGAAGCGACTTAGCAGCAGCAGCAAGAGCATTATAAAATTAGCTCTTACATTTGGTCTTTTCATCCATTTTGAACTAATGTTACATATTGATCTTAAATTGCAAACCATTGCTGAACTCACTTACTAATTATAATTATTTTTTAGTGTATTCCTTAGAGTTTTCTGTATAAAAGATCAGATTGTCTGTATGTAAAGATAACTTTACTACTTCTTTTCCAATTTGGATGCCTTTAACTTTCTTTTCTTGCCAAATTGCCCTGGCTAGAACTTCTAGGTAACGTTGTATAGAAGTGATGAGAACAAACGTCCTTAATTTTTTTCTCTCATCTTAGGGGAAAAGCATTCAGTCTTTTACAATTAAGTAAACCCCATTTCATTATGGTATTTGTATCATCATTTGTATATGTTGCTGGATTCAGTTTACTAGCATTTTGTTGAAATTTTTCATCAATAGTCATAACAGATATTGATTGGTTTGTAGTTTTCTTGTATGATGATTTTAGTATCAAGATAATAATGGCTTCATAAAATAAGACAGGAACCATTCTCTTATTTTATTTTTTGGAGAAGTTTGTAAAGACTTGGTACTAAATTTTTTTGTAAATGTTTTGTAGAGGTTAATTAATTTTTTAAATTCATATATATTTGTCCAGGTGCAAAGTACCTTTCTAGGCACTGGGGATACAACAGTAAGTAAACTTCTGCCCTCAAAAGGCTAACATGTTGCCGATTTTTATCTAGTTGAAATGGAAATATTTGGTTAATTTGGGCCTTTTCTCACCATTAGCTTAAGATTTAAGAAAAAGCAATCAAGAGACCCAGGTTCAGTCCCTGGGTCAGGAAGATCCTCTGCCCTCTGGAGAAGGGAGTGACTACCCACTCCAGTATTCCTGCCTGGAGAATCCCATGGACAGAGGAGCCTGGCGGACTATGGTCGATGGGGTCATAAAGAGTTAGACCCAGCTGGGCGACTAACACTTCACTTACAGGAACATATGCAAATTTTGTACTCTGATTCCTGTGGGCTTGATTTAGCATGTAGTAAAAAAATGACCTCTCTCTCACACACACACATTCATACTTTCTTCTTCTCTCCCTTTCTCTCTCTCTTCTCTTTAAACTCTGCCCATGAGCCCTACTCTACTGCCCTATTGATACCTACTCTTTGAATCTAATACAGAATTCTAAAAAATATGGGTACATTTTCTAAAATAATCCCTACTACTGTGTAAACTAGCAAATGTGTCTTCTTCTTTAAACGTCTCAGCTTTGAGAAGTGTTGAGAATTGGAGTCTCTGTGGCACAGGGGAAGTATTTTTGGGTCTGTGGAGAGTGTAAAGGGCTTTCCCTATCACTTTAATTACTGCATTTTGACCATCAAATGACCTAAATCAAATCCTTTATGATTATACAGTGGACATGACAAATAGATTCAAGGGATTAGATCTGATAGACAGAGTGCCTGAAGAACTATGGACTGAGGTTTATGAAATTGTACAGGAGTCAGTGATCAAGATCATCCCCAAGAAAAAGAAAGGCAAAAAGGCAAAATGGTTGTCTGAGGAGGCCTTACAAATAGCTGTAAAAATAAGAGAACTGAAAGGCAAAGGAGGAAAGGAAAGATACATCCATTTGAATGCAGAGTTCCAAAGAATAGCAAGGAGAGATAAGAAAGCCTTCCTCAGTGATCAATGCAAAGAAATAGAGGAAAACAATAGAAAGGGAAAGACTAGAGATCTCTTCAAGAAAATTAGGGATACCAAGGAAACATTTCATGTAAAGAAGGGTACAATAAAGGGCAGAAATGGTATGGACCTAACAGAAGCAGAAGATATTAAGAAGAGGTGGCAAGAATACACAAAAGAACTATACAAAAAAAATCTTCATGACCCAGATAATCATGATGGTGTGATCACTCACCTAGAGCCAGACATCCTGGAATGCAAAGTCAAGTGAGCTTTACTTAGGAAGCATTGCTACAAACAAAGCTAGTGGAGGTGATGGAATACCAGTTAAACTATTTCAAATCCTAAACTATGATGCTGTGAAAGTGTTGCACTCATTATGCCAGCAAATTTGGAAAACTCAGCAGTGGCTACATGACTGGAAAATATCCGTTTTCATTCTAATCCCAAAGAAAGGCAATGCCAAAGGATGCTCAAACTACCACACAGTTGCACTCATCTCACACGCTAGCAAAGTAATGCTCAAAATTCTCCAAGCCAGGCTTCAGCAATACATGAACCGAGAACTTCCAGATGTACAAACTGGTTTTAGAAAAGGCAGAGGAACCAGAGATAAAATTGCAAACATCCACTGGATCATCAGAAAAACAAGAGAGTTTCAGAAAAACATCTACTGCTTTATTGACTATGCCAAACCTTTGATTGTGTGGATCACAACAAACTGCAAAAATTCTTCAAGAGATGGGAATACCAGACCACTTGACCTGTCTCTTGAGGAATCTGTATGCAGGTCAGGAAGCAACAGTTAGAACTGGACGTGGAACAACAAACCGGTTCCAAATCAGAAAAGGAGTATATCAAGGCTGTATATTGTCACCGTGCTTATTTAACTTATATGCAGAGTACATCATTAGAAACTCTGGGCTGGATGAAGCAGAAGCTGGAATCAAGATTGCTGGGAGAAATATCAATAACCTCAGATATGCAGATGATCCCACCCTTATGGAAGTGAAGAAAAATTGAAGAGCCTCTTGATGAAAGTGAAAGAGGAGAGTGAAAAAGTTGGCTTAAAGCTCAGCATTCAGAAAACAAAGATCATGGCATCTGGTCCCATCACTTCATGGCAAATAGATGGGGAAACAATGAAAACAGTGAGAGACTTTATTTGGGGGGGCTCTAAAATCACTGCAGATGGTGACTGCAGCCATGAAATTAAAAGATGCTTTCTCCTTGGAAGGAAAGTTATGACCAACCTAGACAGCATATTTAAAAGCAGAGACATTACTTTGCCAACAAAGGTCCATCTAGTCAAAGCTATTGTTTTTCCAGTAGTCATGTATGCATGTGAGTTGGACTATAAAGAAAGCTGAGTGCTGAAGAATCGGTGCTTTTGAACTGTGGTGTTAGAGAAGACTCTTGAGAGTCCCTTGGACAGCAAGGAGATAGAACCAGTCCATCCTAAGGAAATCAGTTCAGAATATTCATTGGATGACTGATGCTGAAGCTGAAACTCCAATACTTTGGCCACCTCATGCAAAGAACTGACTCATTTGAAAAGACCCTGATGCTAGGAAAGATAATGGTGGGAGGAGAAGGGGATGACAGAGGATGAGATGGCTGGACGGCATCACTGACTAATGGACATAAGTTTGAGTAATTCTGGGAGTTGGTGATGGACAGGGAAGCTTGGCCTGCTGCAGTCCATGGAGTCACAAAGAGTCAGACATGACTGAGTGACTAAACTGAACTGAACTGAAAACAGGATAGCTTCCCTGGTGGCTCAGTAGTAAAGAACTTGCCTGTCGCTGGAGCAAATGCAGATTCAATCTGGATCAGGAAGATCCCCTGGATAAGGAAGTGGCAACCCACTCCAGTATTCTTGCCTGGGAAATCCCTTGGAGAGAGAAGCCTGGTGGGGTACAGACCATGGGGTCACAAAGGGTTGGACACGACTAAACAGTTGAAAACAACAGCAAGAAATAGAAGTGAGTTCAGTCCCAAGACGCCACATGATCCTCTTCAACAGATAGTTAATGCTGTAAGTCAAGTCTATACCATCTGGTATTATCATCAGTATCTAACAATAGATGGTAATGAACAGGGAGGCCTGGCGTGCTGCAATTCATGGGGTCACAAAGAGTCAGATACGACTGAGCAACTGAACTGAACTGAACAATAGTACTAATAGCTGAATCTTCAGAAGTTAACTCTGAACAAGGAGCAAATCTTTAAAGCTTTGACTACTCAGGGCTCTAGTGTTCACAGTCATAGAAATGGCATAATTCCTTTTCTCATAATACATTTACTCCTTGCCAGAGGTTAAAGTGAAACTAGTGGCTTGGAGGTTGAAGTGTCTGCCTGCAATGTGGGAGACCTGGGTACGATCCCTGGGTCGGGAAGATCCCCCGAAAAAGGAAATGGCAACCCACTCCAGTATTCTTGCCTGGAGAATCCCATGGAGGGAGGAGCCTGGTAGGCTGCAGTCCATGGGGTCACAAAGTTGGACACGACTGAGTGACTTCACTTCACTCACCCACAAACATATTTTGACCACTTAATCGTATGCACTATGCCAAATAATTATTTAAAAAATAAGCTTAGAAGAGATTCTTTTTCTCCGAGAGTCAAGACTTGGTCAGGAACTCCTAGTCCTATGGAGTGTGTAGGACAGGGTGCTTGCTCCTAGATTAAACCCCTTGGGCAACTTGAGAATCTTAGAGAAGCCCTTAAAATAGCCCAAAGTTATGAGACGCTTTTCAAGCTTCAATACAAAGTGACCAATGTAAGACTATAAGCAGAAACATTTCCAGGAAACATCTATATACTCTGGAATTCCATAATAAACTGAATAAATATCTGTGAGCACCTCTACATGCCAGGCACTGTGCCAAGTGTTGGAATACAACACTAAACAAGACATGATCCCTTTCCTTGTGTGTGTGTGTTAATCACTCAGTCATGTCCGACCCTTTGTAAGCCCTTGGACTCTAGCCCGCCAGGTTCCTCTATCCATAGTACTTTCCAGGCAAGAGTTCTAGAGTAGGTAGCCATTCCCTTCTCCAGGGAATCTTCCCAACCCAGGGATCGAACCTGGATCTCCTGCATTGCAGGCAGATTCTTTACCATCTGAACCACCAGGGAAGCCCAATCCCTTTCTTTAGAATGGAATGAATGCAATTCAGTAGCCAAATAAGTAGCCTGTCAAAAGCGATCAACTTCTAAAAGAGCTAAAGAAAACTGTAAACAAAAGCCACCACGACTGTTATAAAACACTCAAAACCTCATGCAAGGGACAACTTACTAATTAACAGTGTTCTATGAAGACTCTAGGTCTCTGGCATTCCCCAAAGCAAGTGTCAGATGACTCTCTTGATCGATCTGTTTCTTCTTTAATCTAAAGCATGATTCAAAAGACATCTTCTCCAGATCCCTGTAGCACAAGCCATTCAATATTTTATAATAAGGCAGAAAATAATGTAAAATAAATCCCCCTTTGGGCCAAAACATATACTTATTTTTACTGTTGTTGTTTTTCCCCTGACTTAGACCATTAGTCCTAACATTTACCATGTACTCACCCTGTGGTGATGGTGTGGGTTTGGAAATGCTGAGGGTTTGGAAAGACTAAGAAAAATAGCTAAATGAAGAGGTCTCAGTCTTGGGTGATGTGTAGGATGATTCAATCCTGAATAGAGACCCTAGGAGCTTACAGTCTAGGATGGGAGTGAAGATATAGCCATAATCAAATAACAGTTTAGGTTGAAAGTCAAGTTCTGAGTAAGCTCTATTAGGGCTGGGAACTAACAAAGGAAGATATGAGATATGTTGTTGTTGTTGTTCAGTTGCTAAGTCATGTCTGACTCTTTGTGACCCTGTGAACCACAGCAAGTCAGGCTTCTCTGTCTTTCACTATCTCCCTGAGTTTGCTCAAACTCATGTCCTTTGGATCAGCCAACTATCTCATCCTTGTCACCCTCTTCTCCTCTTGATGGATTTTCCTTCTCCTAAAAGATGGATTTTCATATAGTTGTAAATGTGCTCTTATTATTTGAGAATCCCATCTCATATGTGAAAAGGCTATAAGAAAAAAAAAGATGTTAGGATATACAATATTAGCCACTTAGGAATATACACACATATTCTTAGGGATGTTGGAAGAATTGCACCATCTGAAATTCAAGCCAGACGCAATCTTGGCAGGGAAAAGGCTCATGAAGGACACCTAGACCAGAAAACATATCCTCTCGAGAGGAATAGGTAGAATTATAGTTTATCAAACAGGAGAAGCATCCTACAATATAAATGATAATTTTTTTTTTTAAGATTTTCTCTTTCTGTATTTTATTTATTTTCTGACTGTGCTGGATCTTCACTGATGCACACAGACTTTCTCTAGCTGTGGTCTCTTCAGCACTCTGTACCATTACCTATAATATGCAGTAGAGTGTCAAAAGGTGTCTGATGATTAAATAATAGGTTTGAAGTCTAAGAGAAATTAAATAATTTTCATATATCAGAGCTAAATCCAATTGAAAGAATATTATTCCACAGCTATAAATAAGAAATGTTTATTTCCTTTTTATAATTTTAATCTAAATTATATTCATAAAATGCTAATTATAATGTGCATTTCCTAAATATGTATCATTACGCTAAGAAATTGTCATGTCTATAAGTAATGAGCTCTCAGTCACCTGAAGTGTCTAAAAGGAAGCAAAACAATCACTTTGATTCTAGAAACAAGATTTGTTGAGCATCTTCGACATGCCTTGTACTTCACTAAATGTTGAATAAATGAGATAATGTTCCTCATCTCAAGAGTACCTGGTTGAAGTACATTCCTAGAGGAAGCATTTAGACTAGAAGATCCATGATAATCCAGATAGGAATTTGTTGATAAGTTTATTGTATTTACCTAGCAAACTCCATTTCTTCTAAGGGATTCCTGCCTGCAGTAGTAGATATAATGGTCATCTGAGTTAAATTCACCCATTCCAGTCCATTTTAGTTCGCTGATTCCTAGAATGTTGACGTTCACTCTTGCCATCTCCTGTTTGACCACTTCCAATTTGTCTTGATTCATGGACCTAACATTCCAGGTTCCTATGCAATATTGCTCTTTACAGCATCGGACCTTGCTTCTATCACCAGTCACATCCACAACTGGGTATTGTTTTTGCTTTGGCTCCATCCCTTCCTTCTTTCTGGAGTTATTTCTCCATTGATTTCCAGTAGCATATTGGGCACCTACCAACCTGGGGAGTTCCTCTTTCAGTATCCTATCATTTTGCCTTTTCATACTGTTCATGGGGTTCAAGTGCTTTCCCATTTCCTTCTCCAGTGGACCACATTCTGTCAGACCTCTCCACCATGAACCACCCGTCTTGGGTTGCCCCGCAGGCATGGCTTAGTTTCATTGATTTAGACAAGGCTGTGGTCCTAGTGTGATTAGATTGACTAGTTTTCTGTGAGTATGGTTTCAGTGTGTCTGCCCTCTGATGCCCTCTTGCAACACCTACCATCTCACTTGGGTTTCTCTTACCTTGGACGTAGGGTATCTCTTCACAGCTGCTCAAACAAAGTGCAGCCACTGCTCCTTACCTTGGACAAAGGATATCTCCTCACCACCACCCCTCCTGACCTTGAACGTGGAGTAGCCCCTCTCGGCCCTCCTGTGTCCGCGCAGCAAACACTCCCTGGACATGGGGTTGCTACTCCTGACTGCCGCCCCTGGCCTCCGGCAACCAGTTATGCTAAAGAAGCTGAAGTCGAAGGGTTCTATGAAGACCTACAAGACCTTTTAGAACTAACACCCAAAAAAGATGTCCTTTTCACTATAGGGGACTGGAATGCAAAGTAGGAAGTCAAGAAACACCTGGAGTAACAGGCAAATTTGGCCTTGGAATATGGAATGAAGCAGGGCAAAGGCTAATAGAGTTTTGCCAAGAAAATGCATTGGTCATAGCAAACACTCTCTTCCAACAACACAAGAGAAGACTCTACACGTGGACATAACCAGATGGTCAACACTGAAATCAGATTGATTATATTCTTTGCAGCCAAAGATGGAGAAGCTCTACACCGTCAGCAAAAACAAGACCAGGAGCTGACTGTGGCTCAGATCATGAATTCCTTATTGCCAAATTCAGACTGAAATTGAAGAAAGTAGGGAAAACCGCTAGACCATTCAGGTATGACCTAAATCAAATCCCTTATGATTATACAGTGGAAGTGAGAAATAGATTTAAGGGACTAGATCTGGTAGAAAAAGTGCCTGATGAACTATGGACAGAGGTTCGTGACATTGTACAGGAGACAGGGATCAAGACCATCACCATGGGAAAGAAATGCAAAAAAGCAAAATGGCTGTCTGGGGAGGCCTTACAAATAGCTGTGAAAAGAAGAGAAGCAAAAAGCAAAGGAGAAAAGGAAAGATATAAGCATCTGAATGCAGAGTTCCAAAGAATAGCAAGGAGAGATAAGAAAGCCTTCTCCAGCGATCCATGCAAAGAAATAGAGGAAAACAACAGAATGGGAAAGACTAGAGATCTCTTCAAGAAAATTAGAGGTACCAAGGGAATATTTCATGCAAAGATGAGCTCGATAAAGGACAGAAATGGTATGGACCTAACAGAAGCAGAAGATATTAAGAAGAGGTGGCAAGAATACACAAAAGAACAGTACAAGAAAGATCTTCAAGACCAAGATAATCACGATGGTGTGATCACACACCTAGAGCCAGACATCCTGGTATGTGAAGTCAAGTAGGCCTTAGAAAGCATCACTACGAGCAAAGCTAGTGGAGGTGATGGAATTCCAGTTGAACTATTTCAAATCCTGAAAGATGATGCTATGAAAGTGTTGCACTCAATATGCCAGCAAATTTGAAAAATTCAGACATGGCCACAGGACCCGGAAAAGGTCAGTTTTCATTCCAGTTCCAAAGAAAGGCAGTGCCAAAGAATGCTCAAACTACCACACAGTTGTACTCATCTCACATGATAGTAAAGTAATGCTCAAAATTCTCCAAGCTAGGCTTCAGGCTTCATGTGAACCGTGAAATTCCAGATGTTCGAGCTGGTTTTAGAAAAGGCAGAGGAACCAGAGATCAAGTTGCCAACATCTGCTGGATCATGGAAAAAGCAAGAGAGTTCCAGAAAAACATCTATTTCTGCTTTATTGACTATGCTAAAGCCTTTGACTGTGTGGATCACAATAAACTGTGGGAAATTCTAAAAGAGATGGGAACACCAGACCACCTGACCTGCCTCTTGAGAAACCTATATGCAGGTCAGGAAGCAACAGTTAGAACTGGACATGGAACAACACACTGGTTCCAAATAGGAAAAGGAGTATGTCAAGGCTGTATATTGTCACCCTGCTTTTTTAACTTATATGCAGAATACATCATGAGAAACGCTGGGCTGGAGGAAGCACAAGCTGGAATCAAGATTGCCAGGAGAAATATCAATAACCTCAGCTATGCAGATGATACCACCCTTATGAGAGAAAGTGAAGAGGAGCTAAAAAGCCTCTTGATGAAAGTGAAAAAGGAGAGTGAAAAAGTTGGCTTAAAGCTCAACATTCAGAAAACGAAGATCATGGCATCCGGTCCCGTCACTTCATGGGAAATAGATGGGGAAACAGTGAAAACAGTGTCAGACTTTATTTTTGGGGCTCCAAAATCACTGCAGATGGTGACCGCAGCCATGAAATTAAAAGACGCTTACTCCTTGGAAGGAAAGTTATGACCAACCTAGCTGGCATATTCAAAAGCAGAGACATTACTTTGCCGACTAAGGTCCATCTAGTCAAAGCTATGGTTTTTCCAGTAGTCATGTATGGATGTGAGAGTTAGAATGTGAAGAAAGCTGAGCACCAAAGAATTGATGCTTTTGAACTGTGGTGTTGGAAAAGACTCTTGAGAGTTCCTTGGACTGCAAGGAGATCCAAACAGTCCATTCTAATGGAGATCAGCCCTGGGTGTTCTTTGAAAGGAATGATGCTAAAGCTGAAACTCCAGTACTTTGGCCACCTCATGCGAAGAGTTGACTCATTGGAAAAGACTCTGATGCTGGGAGGGATTGATGGCAGGAGCAAAAGGGGACAACAGAGGATGAGATGGCTGGATGGCATCACCAACTCGATGGTAGTGAGTTTGAGTGAACTCTGGGAGTTGGTGATGGACAGGGAGGCCTGGCGTGCTGCGATTCATGGGGTCGCAAAGAGTCGGACACGACTGAGCAACTGAACTGAACTGAACTGAGCAAACTCCAATGAGACTGACCTAGAGAGAGGTCAACTGAGATGGTGTGTGAAAACCGTGAAACAGCATTTTCTCTGCTCCTTGGTGCTGTGACAGCACCTTTTACATGAGCGGGAGTGGCAGTGGATCTCTGAATTGCATCAAAGGACTCTAGAACGTAGAGTCCTGTGCAGTAGAGACAGCCTCAGATGAAGCATTTCTGCCGAGAAGACCCGGGAGATCAGAGAGAGTAAGCTACTCCTGGTTGGGGAAGGTGGGGAGTAAACAGAGGTTGCAGAAAGGAGAGTCTGTTAGTTTGCTAGGGCTGCCCAGAGCAAAGTATCCCAGACTGGGTGGCTTAAACAACTTGTTGCTCAGTCACTCAGTTGTATCCGATTCTTCGCAACCCCATGGACTGTAGCCCGCCATGGTTCTCCACCCATAAGATTCCCCAGGCAAGAATACTGAAGTGGGCTGCCCTTTCCTTCTCCAGGGGATCTTTCCGACCCATGGATAGAACCCTCATCCCCTGCATTGGCAGGCAGATTCTTTACCACTGAGCCACCAGGGAAGCATATTACTTCCCATATTACTCCTCTTGGTTTTTGTTTTTTTTCTTTCTTTCTTTACCCTTGAAGAAATTCTGCAGATAAATACAAGTAAAATTATTATTTGGATTAAACTTTACCATTAAATTTACAATTGAAATTGAATCTAACACTTAAAGGATTTATAGTCATTCATCCGATCATTTCTTATACTCATTTATTTACCAGTTGTTATGGAGTATTTACTACATGCCAGGCTTGGGCATGGAACAGAGGACACAACGTGGTCCTGGCCCTTGGGCCTGTCCATGTATGTTTCTGTGCACAAAGTCTCATAGTTTGAGAGGAGGCACTGGGATTTTTTTCTCCCTCTTCTAGCTGCTATCTTAGGTTGAAACTGATTTTAGAATCCTCAAGGCAAAGAATGTATTTGTTGCCAGGGTGAAGTAGAGGCTTCTCCTGAAAGTTACAGCTCATTTGAAAAGCTAGCCACAAATCATGTTGATAGTACTCTTAAGAAATAAACTGTATCATTGTCTTTTTTGGATGGATATTGTTGTCATTGATGTTTGAATGGCATCACTGACTCAATGGACGTGAGTTTGAGTAAACTCTGGGAATTGGTGAGGTACAGGGAGGCCGGCAATCCATGGGGTCACAAAAAGTCAGAAATGACTGAGCAACTGAACTAAACTGAACGGAATTGTTGTCAAAAGGACATTAATCCTACCCTCCCTTAATCACATACCAGAACTGCATACAAGCCAGCTGGGGCAATGAAAGGTAGCTATGCCCCCTGGATGTACTAAATTGCTTAAGTGACAGCTCTGGCTCAAAAGCTTTCCCAGGAAATTTTGTGATGCTCACCAGGATCTGTGGATCCATTCCCAACTCAGATCTAAGGATAACCAAAAGCCCTGATCTGCTGTCCTGAGAGAAGTAAAGTGAAGTCGCTCAGTCATGTCTGATTCTTTGCGACCCCATGGGCTGTAGCCTACCAGGCTCCTCTGTCCATGGGATTTTCCAGGCAATAGTCCTGGAGTGGATTGCCATTTCCTTCTCCAGGGGATCTTCCCAACCCAGGGATCGAACCCAGGTCTCCCGCATTGTAGACAGACGCTTTACCATCTGAGCCACCAGGGAAGTCTAACAGGGACACAAAACTGAGCCAAGCTCCATTTCCCTGGTGACTTTTGCTTCCAGAATCCAGACTGCTGCCCTCTTTGCTCCTTTCCTAATGACTGACAGGTTAAGTACGCTAAGATGCTTTTGGTCCTTAGAGACACCCAGAAGATACTGAAGGGACAATGACACCCATATCAGTCTTATCTGGGATATTGCTCATTAGACTAGACTTCCCATTAATGAGTTAGGTGGATGCAAGTTGCCTCCTGGTTGGAGACATTTTATTCTGGCCCAACTGATTCTCACAAAGAGGAGATTCTTTAAAGCTAATCAAACAGGACACTCATTCTTATCTTGGCCTCATGTTTATTGTTCAGCTCTCCCCTAGTCTTGTGAAGTAAGTCCTATTTTTCTAGGACTCTATCCCAAATCGCCTCTGCTTTGGAACTTGCCTAGTCTCTTGTCTTCCCCTCCACTCCTTGCAATATTGTTTTTCTTGCCTCTTTAACATTGTTGTTGTTCAGTCACTAAGCTGTGTCCACCTGTTTTCAATCCCATGGACTGCAGCATGCCAGGCTTCCCTGCACTTCTCTGTCTCCTGGGGCTTGCTCAAATTCATGTTCATTGATTCAGTTCGTGTCAATTGAATCAACGATGCCATCCAACAATCTCATATTCTGTCACCCCCTCCTCCTGCTCTCAATCTTTCCCAGCATGAGGGTCCTTTCCAATGATTTGGGTCTTCACATCAAGTGGCCAAAGTATTGGAGTTTCAGCTTCAGCACAAATCCTTCCAATGAATATTCAGGGTTGATTTTCTTTAGGATTGACTAGTTTGATCTCCTTTCTTCTGTCCAAGGGACTCTCAAGAGTCTTCTCCAGCACCACAATTTGAAAGCATCAATTCTTTGGCGCTCAGCTTTCTTTATGGTCTAAATCTCACATCTCTATACTACTACTACTACTAAGTCGCTTCAGTCATGTCCAACTCTGTGCAACCCCATAGACGGCAGCCCATCAGGTTCCCCAATCCCTGGGAATCTCCAGGCAAGAACATTGGAATGGGTTGCCGTTTCCTTCTCCAGTGCAGGAAAGTGAAAAGGGAAAGTGAAGTCACTCAGTCGTATCCTACTCTTAGCGACCCCATGGACCGCAGCCTACCAGGCTCCTCCATCCATGGGATTTTCCAGACAAGAGTACTGGAGTGGGTTGCCATTGCCTTCTCCATCTCTATACTACTACAGGAAAAACCATAGCTTTGACAATATGGACCCCTTTTACTTATATGACTGAATCCCTTCCCCTCTCAAATCTATGTAACCTTAAACTAATGACTCCAGATGATCAGAAGTAAACAATAGAAATGCTTAGGTCTGTCTGTGCCTTGATCAAGAGTTCTTTGTTTTTGGACCCTCAATGGGCCAGGGAATAGTGGGTTATTAGAGCTTGGAGGAATATGCATATGATTGTCATTTACTGGAGATCATATCCCACTGTGTTGTCAATGAGAGAGAGGTTCAGTCTCTTTCCAACCCTAATTTAATTCAAATACTTTCATGCTCTAGTTCAGTTGAATACATGCTACTTTCTCACATCTGGGAAGAGAATTGGGTCCTTCAGATAAACCAGGACATTTGCTTTCAATTTATTCCAGCAATCTCTGACAAAAACCTATCATCAGGTACCAACCACTTTAAACTCCTACTTACTCTCTGTAGACCATGGCTCTCAACAATGAATTTCAAGAATAAAGAGCTGTCCTCATAAGGTATGAAATGGAGGATTAATAATGTGCAGAACACAATTACTAGTTATAATTATTTATTTTTAAGTGTTCCTTTCATTATCTGAGTGTTCAGTTCATTCTTTCAGTTGTATCAGACTCTGCAACTTCATGAATGCAGCATGCCAGGCTTCCCTCTCCATCACCAATTCCCAGAGCTTGCTCAAACTCATGTCCTTCGAGTTGGTGATGCTATCCAACCATCTCATTCTCTGTCATCCCCTTCTCCTCCTGCCTTCAATCTTTCCCAGCATCAGGGTCTTTTCCAGTGAATCAGTCCTTCGCATTAGGTGGCCAAAGTATTGGAGCTTTCAGCTTCAGCATCAGTCCTTCTAATGAATAGTCAGGACTGATTTTCTTTAAGACTGAGAGTCCAAGTGACTCAAGAGTCTTCTCCAACACCACAGTTCAAAAACATCAATTCTTCAGCACTCAGCTTTCTTTATGGTCCAACTCTCACATGCATACATGACTCCTGGAAAAACCATAGCTTTGACTATATGGATCTTTGTCAGCAAAGTAATGTCTCTGCTTTTTAATATACTGTCTATGTTTGTCATATCCTTTCTTCCAAGGAGCATGTGTCTTTTAATCTCATGGCTGCAGTCCCCATCTGCAATGATTTTGGAGCCCAAGAAAATAAACTGTGGGCTTTATATATCTGAGTGTGGGCTCAGGAAAATAATGGGATTCAAGAAATAGAGAGAATATATGTGGCTAAGATTATACCATAGCATCCTAATAAGGAAATGAAACAGTGAAACTCCCTGGTATTTAAAATCTACAAGGAAAACTACCAATCTCAACTAGCTTAAGAAATTCCCCTTGGAGTCGGTGAACATGTCTATGAACTTGGGCACTCATGTACATTTTATTATGACTAGAATGGTTTACTTATACATTGAGAAAATAGACTATCCATACATGCTGAATGCAGGATAAAACTGGGAAAATAGATCTACTTTTGAGTAGAAATGGAAGCTCTTTTTGAGTGAAATGGAAGCCTTTTTGAGTGAAATGGAAGCTTTCAGTACAGTCGCTGATTAGTGTTCAGGATTTTGTTTTTATTTTGCATCTTTGTTTTAACCACAAAGAAAAGAGAAAGGAAGTAAAACAAAGTCCAAGACCCTTTGAGAGATCATAGGACCCTAGGAACGATTTTTTCCCTTGGATAAATATATTTTTATACAAGGAAGTACTCCTGGGTTTGGACTTTATTAGGAAATGTATCCAACAACTTGTTCACTAACCAGAAAGCATAGAATAAATGGTCAAAAACCTGACCTATATATTTTCAAGGTGCATGCATGTTCAGTTGCTCTGTCGTGTCTGACTCTTTGTGATCCGTGGACTGTAGCTCACCAGGCTCCTCTGTCCATGGAATTTCCCAGGCAAGAATACTAGAGTGGTTTGCCATTTCTTGCTCTAGGGGATCTTCCTGACCCAGGGACTGAACCTGCATCTGCTGCCCTGGTAGGCAGATTCTTTACCACTGAGCCACCTGGGAAGCCCCTATTTTCAAGGTACCTTAAAAAAAAAGGCTCTCGAAAGATACTCAGTTCTCATGGTGATTCATTAAGTAGGTAATGGTCCAATTTAGCTGTTTAATATCTTTTTCCGTGAACCATCTTTCAGCGGTGGTCAGAGCAGTAGCATTCAGTGACGTTAAGGAAGCCCTTCAGGGACATCCCCTCTGACTTAGTAAGTGCAAAGTCACAAGAGAATGTCACTCCCACTCCAACAACCACAACAAGGCATAGAGTCTACACAAGAATAACATTTTTCAGCCTCTCAGAGAGTAGAGATTGTGAATGAAAATCTTGCTTCTCTAAGGAGAGAAGGGCATACAATGCTTTCACTTCTGGTTGGCAGGCCAGAAGTAGAGACAATCAACAGAGACGAAGTGAAGAGGATAATCTGGTAGACGTTGTCAAGATTTTTAAAATTCTGATCAAGATTTTTTAAAATGTCTATAGTCGTTTGACAATTGCTCACTGAAAATAGTTAATGTTTAGCAGCTTATGTGCCAAAGTTGGCATGCTTTTTACCTTTCGATTCTTGAATTAATCAGTAAGCAAAGCTGTTTTATAGACAGGAAATCAAAGCTTAGCAAAAGTGAAATCATTCTTGGGACTTCCCTGGTGGCTCAGTGGTAAAGAATCCACCTGCCAATGCAGAGGACACAGGTTCAATCCCTGGTCCAGGAAGATTCCACATGCTGTGGGATAACTAGACCTATGCACCGTAACTACTGAGCCTGCGTGCGAGAGCCCAGGAGCTGCAAGAAGAGAAATGACTGCAAAGAGAAGCCAACGCACGGAAACTAGAGAGTAGCCCATGAAGAAATGAAGACCCAGAACAGCTAAATAAATAAACACAGTAAAAAAATTTGTAAGTGGAATAATTCTCACAGTGGAATCCAGGTCTGCTATTCTACATTGCCTGAGTCTTTGGATCATAACACTCTCCCCTTGGTGCTTATGTACAGAATGAAAATCAGAGGTGGTTTATATTGCTAAAATTTTCCGAATATATGTAGCATATATTCTTTTAAGTTCTAAGAAATCATTGTGACAATTTGAGAAGAATGAAAAAAATATGAAGGCTTTTAAAATATGTATTTGTTAACTGTCTAAAATCATCTGAACCAATTATTTGAGCTCTTAAAAGAATAGTGCAGGGAAATTTAAGTTACATGAAGACTAAACGTTCCTTGAAACGAACATTTGGATGTCTAAGTTCCTTATTGCATCATCACTTTCATCTTTTTTTCCTGAGGTGATGTATTTCCAATTATTATTAAAGTGTGTGTGTGTGTTCACTCTGTCATGTCTGATTCTTTGCAGCCACATGGACTGTAGCCCACCAGGCTCCTCTGTCCATGGGATTTTCAGGCAAGAATACTGGAGTGGTTTGCCATTTCCTATTTCAGGGAATCTTCCCAACCCAGGGATCAAACCCAAGTCTCTTTCATCTCCTGCATTGGCAGGCAGATTCTTTACCACTAGCACCACCTAGGAAGCCCATTATTAAAGTAGGTAGAAGTCAAAATGTAAGTATTCACTCCACGCATGCCTTTTGCAGGAATATTACAAATATTTATCACAAGAATAACCTATAATAGCAATGGTACCAGCAACACATCACTGATAAAATTTGAATATTTAGGATTTAACCAAATTTCTGTTTTAATAAAGATCAGAGTGATATTTCCTGCCTTTCCCACTTTAACTATTGTAAAACTATTCAAAAAGAGAAAAAATATTTCCTAATGTAGATACATAATGCTCATTTTGTGCCTCTTTTGAATTATTGTGATTGCTTAGCAGCTCCCTATCTCCATTAGTTTAATAACTATTTCCCATTGTTTGTTGGAAATCAAGGACTCATACGACTTAACTGGGAGTTACTCATAATACGAGCATTCCCCACCACTGACAAGAAAGATTATATTGATGGTAATCAACATGATCATTGATAATTATTAACAGAACTTCTGATTTAATAGTCACAATGGCTTTATGAGAGGTATTATTATTATGACTTCCCTGGTCTTCCCTGGTGGCTCAGAGGTTAAAGCGTCTGCCTGGAATGCGGGATACCCGGGTTCAATCCCTGGGTTGGGAAGATCCCCTGGAGAAGGAAACTGCAACCCACTCTAGTACTCTTGCCTGGAGAATCCCATGGAGGGAGGAGCCTGGTAGGCTACAGTCCATGGGGTCGCAAAGGGTCGGACACGACTGAGCGACTTCACTCACTCACTGGTGGTTCAGGGGAGCTTCCCTGATAGCTCAGTTGGTAAAGAATCCGGCTGCAATGCAGGAAACCCTGATTCAATTCCTGGGTCAGGAAGATCCACTGGAGAAGGGTTAGGCTACCCATTCCAGTGTTCTTGGACTTCCCTGGTGATGGTTAAAAAAAAAAAAGAAGAAAAAAAAATCCACCTGCCAATGCAGGAGACGAAGGTTTGATCCTTGGGTCAGGAAGATCCTCTGGAGAAGGAAATGGCATCCCACTCCAGTGTTCTTGCCTGGGAAATCCCATGGACAGATGAGCCTGGCTACAGTCCACGCGATCTCGAAAGAGTAGGACATGACTTAGTGACTAAACAACCACAACATTATTATTGTAAATATTCCAATTTTACAGGTGAAGAAACAGAGCCAAAAGAACCTAAATGATTTGCTTAAGATCTCACAGTTAGAAAGTGATGATCCAGAGAGGCAAACCCAATTCAGGTTCTAAAGCCATGTCTCTGCTATGTCTCTGAGCCACCAGAGCTCACCATGATGGATACAATCTCTGGAACTCCTTGTCTTAAGCTGTCAAATGAGATCCTTGGACTGGCTAAAGGTTCTGGAATCCTACCAAAGTTCCATCATAAAAATAAAGTATATGAATAGGTGAGATGCTTATTGCATGGTGACAGCCTTGAGCTGGGTCTTGGGGAATGCTCCTAATCCAGGTATTTAGCATCTGCTTAGAAATAACCACCTTACTTTTGTTGTTGTTCTTGTTTAGTCACTAAGTTGTGTCTGACTCTTTTGCAACTTCATGGACTGTAGGCCTGCCAAGCTCTTCTGTCCATGGGATTTCCCAGGCAAGAACACTGGAGTGGATTGCCATTTCCTTCTCCAGAGGATCTTCCTGGCCCTGGGATCAAACCTGTGTCTCCTGCATTGACAGGGAGGTTTTTTACCACTGAGCCACTTGGAAAGCCAAACCATCTTACTGCTGCTGCTGCTAAGTTGCTTCAGTCATGTCCGACTCTGTGCAACCCCATAGACAGCAGCCCACCAGGCTCCCCCGGCCCTGGGGTTCTCGAGGCAAGAGCACTGGAGTGGGTTGCCATTTCCTTCTCCAATGCATGAAAGTGAAAAGTGAAAAAAGTGAAGCTGCTCAGTCATGTCCGACTCTTAGCGACCCCATGGACTGCAGCCCACCAGGCTCCTCCGCCCATGGGATTTTCCAGGCAAGAGTACTGGACTGGGTAACCATCTTACTATTGTCCTGCAAATTGGAAGTTACTTGGAGATACTTGCTGAAGAATCTTCATGCCATCAAACAGTAATCAAGTACTCAGATCTCCAATGTCAGAAAAGAATTCAAGAAAACATGAAAACGTTCTTTAAAATAAAAAACTTAAATAGTTACCAACTGATGTCTGATGTCAGTTCATATCGTTACTTACTTTAAGCTGCCCTGGCCTTGATTATTTTGAAGAAAATTTAACATACTAAGTCACTTTACTTGTAAGTCTTTCAGCATGTGATAATGAGTCAAGAAAAAACCCCACAGACTGAATCTCATTATCACACTTAATAATAGCTTATTAATGTCATCAAATATTCAATCAATATTCAACTTTCTCTGATTGACTCCTAATTTTTAATAGTTGGTTTGAATAACATTTTTCTTTGTAGTAATTATAAATCATAATTTTCCAAATTACCTTCCCTGAGACACTGATGTTATATAGCTTTTAAAAGACATTTTGAGCCAGAAAGAAAAACACCAATACAGTATACTAACACATATATATGGAATTTAGAAAGATGGCAATGATAACCCTGTATGCGAGACAGTAAAAGAGATACAGATGTATAGAACAGACTTTTGGACTCTGTGGGACAGGGAGAGGGTGGGATGATTTGGGAGAATGGCACTGAAACATGTATATTATCATGTAAGAAATGAATCGCCAGTCTAGGTCCGATACAGGATACAGGAGGCTTGGGGCTGGTGCTTTGGGATGAGCCAGAGAGATGATATGGGGAGAGAGGTGGGAGGGGGGTTCAGGGTTGGGAACTCGTGTACACCTGTGGCTGATTCATGTCAATATATGGCAAAGCCAATACAGTATTATAAAGTAAAATAAAAATAAATTTAAAAAAAAACGAAAAGAAAAAATAAATAAATAAAGACATTTTGTGGGCCAATACATTTAGCTAACACTGAATTAAACAAAGTTAAACAGATTTCTTTACTGCGGGGCCTTTCTAAGCCTTCAGTATCTTATTGTGCATTGAGGCCTTCAAATAGAAGGGTCTGATGTGCAGTTTTCTCAAATCTTTTGGAATACTGATCTCTTTTCTCTGATACACATCTTACGAAACACTACCAGAAGTAAGTTACTTAATTTTTTGTGTCAATTTTCTTTCCCCTGTGTCAAATTTAATGGACTTGGTATTGGACTCCCAGAAATCTTACTGAGGATCAACATGGTCCCTTCAAAGCCTAAATTCTGTTAACAAAATGAATTTCAGGACTATGGTTATTAACTATGGTTATTAAGAGAGGTCTCATGTGGGTACAGCAATGGCCACCACATGTTACATGTTTGGAAACAAAAATTTAATATATGCTGGACTGATAAAGGGTCAAAATACAAGGGCTAGCAAAGGTGTATAAAATGTAAACCAATACTGTTCTGGGAACTCAGAGCATGAAGTCAGACTCTGAAAAATCAAAGCTGTTTTATATCAGGAAAGCAATCTATTCCTGCTTTGCAACAGTGTTCATAGTGACAAGACTTTTCAAAAACTAATAGAACCTAGTGTATAAGAAAGGAGTTTCGCATCACAAGGAGTTATAGTCATCTGAGAGTTGGACCATAAAGAAGGCTGAACATCAATGCCTTTGAATTGTGATGCTGGAGAAAACTCTTGAGAGTCCCTTGGACAGCAAGGAAATCAAATCAGTCAATCCTAAAGGAAATCAACCCTGAGTATTCATTGGAAGGACTTTAGGCTGAAGCTGAAGCTCCAACACTTTGGCCACCTGATGCAAAGAGCCAACTCATCAGAAAAGACCCTGATGCTGGAAAAGATTGAGGGTAAGAGAAGGGGGCAACAGAGGATGAAATGGTTGGATGGCATCAATGACTCAATGGACATGAGTTTGAGAAAACTCTGGAAGACAGTGAAGAACAGGCGTGTTGCAGTCCGTGGCGTTGCAGAGTCAGACACGACTTAGCGACTGAACAATGGCAACATCTGAGAAAAACACATTCAAATTGGAGACAAAAGAAAAACCAGGACATTTAATCAGTTTACAGAAATAATAACACAGTACCTTTGAAATTAGGAGTTTCTAAGAGATTTTTTTTTTTTTTTTTTTTGAAGTTGCTCAGTCATGTCCGACTCTTGCAACCCCATGGACTGTAGCCTACCAGGCTTCTCTGTCCATGGGATTCTCTAGGCAAGAATACTGGAGTGGGTAAGAGATTTTAGACATGCCATCTACCTATGAATGAAGGAAGACTGCATAGATTTATCTAGTCCAAGCACTTACTTTTCTGTTTCTCTTAAGGTACACATTATATTTTTAGCATTCACTCTATAATCCTGAAAACAATATTGTAGAGAAAAAAAAAATGACTCTTGTTTCCAGGTGAAGAAAGCTACACTGACAGAGAGACAATTCTTTTCCTTCTCCTGGCAACAGGTATCAGGAAAAGAACGAAAAATTTAGAATATTAGATTAGGATTGCTCTTAGTTGGCCCAGGTGGCCCTGATGTTTTTGTAAAATCCCCAAGAACTCAGCTTCCACCTAGGCTAGTGTAAGAAATGCCCCTTACGTATTGAATGGTGCATATATGCCAAGAAACTTTCCCCCCAAATCTCTGTCTTTTAGAACGACAAAAATTCAGTACCCCAGGGGTTATGTTCTGTTTCAGGATGTTACTTAGCTGACTTGCTTCAGCTTAGGCAGAAGCAGTAATCAACATACTGAGTAATGCTAACAGGGATGCTGGTTGATTCCTGTTTTCTTCTGCACTGAGAACTCTGGGAGCAAAGTTAAAAAAGTTTGTTTTTTCTGTTAGTCATCAGGAACATGGCTGCAATTACCACCCACTCATTTTCCAAGCTAGAGCTATAAAGAGTGAAAGATGTCATATTTCCTTCCACTTTAGCAACATTTTCAGAGCTGCTAGTCTGTGTGAATTCCTTTATTGCCTCCTGGTTAATGACTAGACATCTGTATTGAGGCATCATTGCCTGAAACCTTCAAGGTTCTGGGCACTGAGCTTGGTACAGGAGCCTGACAGGTACAAATTAGGCCCTAGACCTTCAGCGTTTGCAGTCTAATTGCAGAGACAAAGTTAGAATTATAAATCACAGAGCTTTTAATCCCTTTTCTTTCCAAGTTTTTTATAATGAAAAATGTCAACAGTCACAGAAACTGAAATAGTAATATAGACTGAGCATCTGCACATATATTTATCACCTGTATTTAAAAACTAGCATCTTCCATTACATTATGTGTGTTGTCTTTGTGTGTATATATGTGCAAGAAAGATTGTTGAACAACCTGAAAGAATTTGGGGGTATCATGAGACTTAAAGTCCCTAAATAATTCAGCTGCATCTCTTAAAAATGAGAACATTCTCCTCCTATTTAACTACAATATGAATATTATATCTAAGAAATTTTGTAATAATTTCCTAATACTACCTAACATCCAGTGTGTATTCAAATATCCCAACTTATTCCAAAAGTGTCTTCTAGAGCTGTTTTGTTTCATTCTAAGTCCAATCTAATTAAGATTTACCCATTAGATTTGGTGGTTATTTTTTTTTTAAGTATCTTTTAATCTAAAATATCCTCCATTAACATTTTCTCAGGACATTGACTCATTGAAGTTTTGAAGAGATCAATTAAAGAATGTCTCACTTTCTGGATTTTTCTGATTGTTTCCTCATGGTATCCATTAACTTTTTTATCTGTCAATGTTTGCTATAAATTGAAAGTTAAGCCTAAAGTTTGACTGAACATGTTAGATAAAACTTCCTATTTTCATACCTTGCTTGTGGGAATGTAAGATGGTGCAACCACTTAGGAAAACAGTCTGCTGCTGCTGCTGCTGCTAAGTTGCTTCAGTCGTGTCCGACTCTGTGCAACCCCATAGACAGCAGCCCACCAGGCTCCCCTGTCCCTGGGATTCTCCAGGCAAGAACACTGGAGTGGGTTGCCATTTCCTTCTCCAATGCATGGAAGTGAAAAGTGAAAGTGAAGTCGCTCAGTCGTATCCGATTCTTGGTGACTCCATGGACTGCAGCCCACCAGGCTCCTCCATCCATGGGGTTTTCCAGGCAAGAGTACTGGAGTGGGGTGCCATTGCCTTCTCTGAGGAAAACAATCTAGCAGTTCCTTAAAATATTAAATGTTTTGGGAACAAGACAAGAATGTTCCCTCTCAACATTCCCTTTTTATTGTTGTACTAGAAATCATAGGTAATGAAATAAGGAAAGTGAATAAAAAGTATACAGACCGGGAAGGAAGAAATAAAACTGTTTTTGTTTTCTAACAATGTAGTAATCTATATAGAAACTCCAGGAGAATTAGTAACAATGACAACAGCAAAAAACCCTCCTGGAACTAATAAGCAATTATAGCAAAGTTGCAGGACATAGAGTTTTAACATGCAAAAGTCTGTTGTTTTCCTATATACCAGCAATGGGACAAGTGGAATTTGAAATTTAAAAAAACATTATTTACATTATTACTCCCCCAAAAAGAAATACTTAAGTATAAATCTAACAAAACATATATGATCTATATGAGGAAAACTATTAAACTCTAATGAATGAAATCAAAGAACTAAATAAATGGAGACATATTTCATGTTCATAGATAAAAAGACTCAATATTACCAGCTCTTCCTAACTTGATTTATAGATTCAATGAAATCCCAGTTAAAATCATAGCAAGTTATTTTGTGGATGTTAGCAAACCAGTTCTAAAGTTTATGTGCATGCTAAGTCACTTCAGTCATGTCTGACTCTCTGTGACCCCATGAACAGTAGCCCACCAGGCTCCTCTGTCCATGGGATTCTCCAGGCAAGAATACTGGAGTGGGTTGCCATGCCCTGCTCCAGAGGATCTTCCTGACCAGGGATTGAACTCACTAAGCAAAAGACCAAGAATAATGAACACACTGTTGAAGAAGAAGAACAAAATTGGAGGATTAATTCTACTCAACTTAAATACTTACTATAAAGCTATAGTAATCAAGACAGTGTGGTATTTGTGATAAACCAGACATGTATCAATGGAATAGAATAGAGAGCCCCAAAGTAGACCCATATAAATATATAGTCAACTGACCTTTCACAAAGGAGCAAAAGCAATACAATGGAGCAAAGATAGTCATTTTAACAAATGGTGCTGGAACAACTGGAGGTACGCACTGTGCACTTAATCACTCAGTCGTGTCCGACACTTGTGACCCCATAGACTCTAGCCTGCCAGTCTCCTCTGTGCATGGGATTCTCCAGGCAAGAATATGGGAGTGGGTTGCCATTTCCTTCTCCAGGGAATCTTCCCAACCCAGGAATTGAACCCAGATCTCCTGCATTGCAGTCAGACTCTACTGACTGAGCTATGAGGCTGGATATTTGCATGCAAAAAAATGAATCTAGACACAGACTTTACACAATTCAAAAAAATTAACTCAAAATCAATTTTAAGCCTAAAAGTAAAACACAAAACTATAAAACTCCTGGAAGATAACAGGAGCAAACTAGATGAACTTTGGCATAGTGGTACCTTTTTAGATACTATACCTAAGGTATGATTTGTGAAAGAAATAACTGATAAATTGTACTTCATCAAAATTTAAAATTTCTGCTTCACACACACACAAAAAAAACAATGTCAAGAGAATAAGAATACAAGTCAGAGACTGGGAGAAAATATTTGTAAAAGATACCTCTATCAGAAGACTGTTATCCAAAACCTGCAAAGAATTCTTAAAACTTAACAAGCAAAAAACTAAAAACACTCAATTAAAAAGTGAGCCAAAGACCTTTACAGTCACTGCACCAAAGAAGATATACAAATGACAAATAAGCATATGAAAAGATGTTCCACTTCATATATCAGGGAAATCCCAATTAAAATAATAAGGTCTCACTATATACATATTGGGAGAAGGCAATGGCACCCCACTCCAGTACTCCTGCCTGGGAAATCCCATGGACGGAGGAGCCTGGTAGGCTGCAGTCCATGGGGTCGCGAAAAGTCAGACACGACTGAGCGACTTCACTTTCACTTTTCACTTTCAAGCATTGGAGAAGGAAATGGCAACCCACTCCAGTGTTCTTGCCTGGAGAATCCCAGGGACAGGGGAGCCTGGTGGGCTACCGTCTATGGGGTTGCACAGAGTCGGACACGACTGAAGTGACTTAGCAGCATATACTTATTAGAATGGCCAAAATCCAGAACACTGGCACCACCATATATTACTGAGGTTGTGGAGCAACAGAAACTTTCACTTATTATGGGTGAGAATGCAAAATTGTATAGCCACTTCTAATGAAAAGAATAAATCAAACATTTGATTTCAGATCATAAAAGAGCCATGCTTCCTCCTCGCTCATTTTCCATTGAATCACTCACTCTGAGTGAAATGAGCTGACATGTCATGAGTAGCCCTATGGCAAGAGCCACATAATGAGGAACTGAGGCCTCCAGACAGCAGTCATGTGACTGTGTGATCTTGAAATCAGATCCTCCAGCCACAGTCAAGCCTTCACATGACTGTACGCCCCAGTCAATATCTAGTCTGCAACCTCATGAGAGACCCTGAGCCAGAATCATTCTGCTAAGCCACTCCCAGATTCCTGACCTTCAGAAACAGTGAAATAATCAGTGACTAGTGCTGTAAGCCACCAAGTTTTAGAATAATTTGTTACTTAGTATTAAGTAGCTAATACAGATGCTTAAATTGAATAAATAACAAATGTGTTGTATATATATGAACCAGAGACATGTCAATATTCAGGCATCCCTCTTTTTATCTTTTGAATTCTCCAATTTATTCTCTGATTTTTAGAATAATTTGTTATTTAGTATTAGGTAACTAATACAGATGCTTAAATTGAATGAATAGCAAATGTGTTGCATATATACAAACCAGAGACATGTCAATATTCAGACATCTTTCTTTTTCTCTTTTGAATTCTCCAATTTATTCCTTATTTGATTTTGTTTTTTTTTTTTGATTTGACTGAAATCTGTGGGTTATTTTGTGTCAGAAATGTCAAAAGTGACAATAAAATCATAATGAAACATGATGTGATCTGATGAAGATCAAGTTAGGGATGTGGAAAGCCAAGCTAACTGGAGAAAAAGCCCTGAAAAATCACACTGAACAAAGACAAAACACTTTTCCATCTTTGTCTTTTCCATACTCATACAGAAGCTTCTAGTCCTCTTTCCCTTCTCTGTGTTAGGAGTAAAGTTGCTTCCTGATCCTCTTTTTGCTTACAAAAAAAAAAGAAAAATCAAGCTGTAGATTTTTAACAGCAGCAACCAGCTGTAGAGTAAGCCATGTTATCTAAGAGAAACAGGAACATTTCAATCAAGGCTAAAATGATTTCTTCAAGGATAAGGAGCCAAATATATTTCAAATGGAATTTTCCAAGAGAGGAACATATTGTGAGTCTAGCTCCCAAGTGATTGTCTAGCAAACTAAGAAGCCAGGATTACTGGTTGTACTTTTATCAGTCTGGTTTGGCTAGCTTGGTTGGCATCAATGTACTGTAAATAAATCCCAACTTCTGAGTTCATTGCAGCAGTAGTAACTCCAACTGATTCAACAACAAAAAATTAACCTCAAAATGTGTAATGGCTTAAACATAATAGAAACTTATCTCTCACATTCATGAAGTCTGAAATACATATTCCTGAACAAACAGAGGCATTCTTCTGACCAAGGACCCAGCCCCTTCCATCCTGTGGCTACATCTGCCAACACATGGCTTCCAGTTCACTGCCTGTGTCTGTATCTAGCCCACAGATGGAGGAAGCACACCAAGAGTTGCATGTCAGAGAATTAGTGGTCTGGGCCTGAAAGTAACACTCATGACTTCTGTTCATATTTTATTGGCTAAAATTCAGTCATATGGCCTCCTGACCACAAGTAGGGCTGGTGTGCCCAGGAAGAAGGAGAGACAAGTTCTTGAACAACCAGCCACTGTCTGTCACAGTAACTAACAGTACCACTTACCTTTGCATAGCCACAGATCACCTCCTCAGCTGGCTCTCTTCCTAGGTCTATGCACAACTTTACCTGAACCTCCAATGCAAGGTAGCTTAACCCTCCTTCCTCTGTGCTTCTAGAGAACCGAGCATCTTTCTCTACTGTATTAATCATCCCCCAGTTTCCACTGTTCGTGGATCTGTCCTTTCACTTCATTAGCATCTGGAAAGCAGAGAACATGTCTTTTTGTTTGTGTGTCCACAGTTCAGTTCAGTTCAGTCGCTCAGTCGTGTCCGACTATTTGTGACCCCATGAATCACAGCACACCAGGCCTCCCTGTCCATCACCAACTCCCAGAGTTCACTCAGACTCACATCCATCGAGTCAGTGATGCCATCCAGCCATCTCATCCTCGGTCGTCCCCTTCTCCTCCTGCCCCCAATCCCTCCCAGCATCAGACTCTTTTCCAGTGAGTCAACTCATCTGATGAGGTGGCCAAAGTACTGGAGTTTCAGCTTTAGCATCATTCCCTCCAAAGAAATCCCAGGGCTGATCTCCTTCAAAATGGACTGGTTGGATCTCCTTGCAGTCCAAGGAACTCTCAAGAGTTTTCTCCAACACCACAGTTCAAAAGCATCAATTCTTCGGTGCTCAGCCTTCTTCACAGTCCAACTCTCACATCCATACATGACTACAGTATCTGGCAAAGACTAGGGATTCATTTTGAGCAATAGGTGAGTAGATTGAAGAATGAATAAAATGTTACTCATAATTAGATGGGGTAAAAGCATAAGGATGGCTGTATGTGGTGACCACTCTTTAACCAACTGTGAAAAGGAAATAGAAATACCTCCATGCCGTGTTTATAAAGGGCAGCATTTCTGGTTCTTTAACCTATCTGTGGAGTACTTAGCAGTGCCAAGAAAAAGACAGATATTCTAGTATTTATTAAAGTCTGATAATGGACAATGTGAACTCTCATTTCAACACTCATGTTTTTAAAGGATCCAGTATTTATTGTTGGGACCATGACAGGGAGAAAGTTAGACTCACAGGGAAAAATTATAGGGAGGTGGCCTTTGACATGATTAAGAAAGGAAAAAGACCCTGGAATTAATGCCATGTGCTCAGAAGTTCTACTGTGGGTTTTACGCTTGACTACTGGTATATCCTTGGGTAGATCATTTAATCTTTCTGTGTCTTAGATTCCTTGCTTGTGTGATAATGAGACTGAACTAACTGTTCTCTTATGTTTCAAATTTTTGGATTCCTTGAACCAGAGCTTCCCCTCAAGATGATTTATGAGGTAGTTAGCGCCTCATCACTGCAAGTATTTGAACAAAGATGACAAATAATAACAATGTGTGTGTTAGTCACTCAGTCGTGTCTGAGTCTTTGTGACCCCATGGACTGTGGCCTGTCAGGCCTTTCTGTCCATGGGATTCTCCAGGCAAGAATACTGGAGTAGGTTGCCATTCTCTTCTCCAGAGGAACTTCCCAACCCAGGGATCGAACCCTGGTCTCTTGCATCGCAGGCAGGCTCTTTACCATTTGAGCTACAGGGAAGTCCAATAACAATAATAGGTGCCTTTATTGAATGCTTACTATGTTCCTGGCAGTGTGCTAAGTACCTCTTTACGTATTTCCTGTTAAGAATATGAAAAGCTGGTTATCGAAATTATCCCCATTTTACAGATAAGGAAGTCAGTGCTTACAGAAGTTAAAAAACTTCCTGAAAGTCATCCTGCTGCTGAGTGGTAGTGCCAGGATGTGGGCCCAGGCAAGCACTCCAGCTCTGCAGGCAGGATTTCCACGCTTGGATTAGAAGTATGACTGAATGATCTTGTGGGGATTCCTCCTTCTTAAAGATTTTATACAGTTAGAACTTGAGTAACCAGCCTGGAGATGAGAAAGAGGAAACCCCTTACCAAACTCTACCCTCACATTTCTCATATTTTGTTTAGGATCTCAGAGTTTACAATTGTGTTTCAGATATCAGGTAGGGAGGGTCCTCATGGGTCCAGGAAAGCTGTCTGAGCTTGGAGAAGTTGTTCTGTCTCTCCACCAAAATAAACCACTAGTGTTTTCTAAGGTCCTCTGCTCAGCAACAGTGTGTGAAGCAGCCAAGGTTTAATTTAACTGATGCAAAACAAGTAGAGAACTCGAGAGGCTCTCTCTCGATGGGCTGCTTTCCGATTCTTTTGCTTGTTTGTTCTTGTAATGAATGAAATTGCTGTTTGAAGGAGTTCCAGAAAGGTGATGTAACAACATAACCCATGAAGCATCCTTGACCCAATGCCTCCCCAAGCTTCCAAATCCCCAGCACATATAAGCAACTGTACAAAGGAAGGCAGAGTCTTGCGAGGAGCATAGTTCTGGTAGACACTCGAACTGTTGTCTTGACCATGCGCTTTGGGGCATGTGACCTATCCTCTTGATATCTTACCTCCCCCACATGCAATATAGGAATAGTGACAGGACCTGCCTCACTGGGGTTGCTATGGGGATGACAAGAGTTAAAACATGTAAGGTGCTGGCAACAGTGGTTAGCACATAATAAATATTAAATATTTATTAATATACCATTTATTTAAGATTCAAGGTGGTCTTGTTTAGTTTATTCTTTTTTCGCAATCAGGGATCAAGGATTCAGGAAATAAATTTATCTCCAAGTCATAAAGAAAAAGAATGACAGAAGTGGGCAGGCAAGAACTAAATCAGCACCATAGATGTGACCCTGAAATCCAGGATTATTCCATAGTCATCCAACTTGGTTTCATAGGAATCATCAGACTGGACAGCCCTGTACTTGGCTGAGCCTGGATTCTAGGATAGCCTTCCCGAATAGCCTCTACCTTATGAAGCAGTTTACATTTCAGCAGAGAATGTTTTGTTTTTTAAAGCTACGTCCAACTGGATATATAACATCACTGTTTTCCTTACCTTATGGAAGTACAAGAAAGCCTTGGGACATATTAATAAATACAGAGTTGACAGGCACATAGCTATAAACAAATGTTAGATATTATCAATATAAAATAATGGAGGCAAAATTCTAGGGACAGACAGAGAATGTTCTCAAAGGGAGCTGACCCACTATAATATTTTTATATAGGTTCAAAAGTTATTTATTTCTCAGATATGGTGTAAAATAATATTTTATTCTTTCAGCTATAACCAGACACAGTGTCATCCTATTTCCAAAGCAACACAAACAAATAACCCTGTAAACAACAAATGGGAATACATTCTCTTCTCTCCTGGCCTTCCTTTGTGGATCAGAATTAGAGTGTTCTTCCAAGAATAGGCTTTGCTTTCTTGGACCACATCCCAAATCCCTAAGGGAATCATGATGAGACCAACTCTCCCAGGTATTTCAAAATTGGGGGTCTTTTAATTCACAAGATTTAATAAAAGGACTCAATAAAGACTGTGCTAACATGACATTCAACTGGTCAAATCTTTGAAGACTCAATAGAGATGATTACTTTACATTATGCAAACCAAGCATTTGGACTGACTTAGTTACCCAAATGTTGATCTATACACTTTTGATGCCATAAAAAGCTTAAGACAGTTACATTTAAGCTAAGTGCTGCTTCATTTCTAAGCTATACTTTTTGTGTAGGCAAGAGTTTCTGAGGGTATCTGAACTTTTTGTACCCACAACTGAGGAGAAAGTGCAGCAACGACCTGACATTTGTGGAAAGATCCCTGTGGCCTGGCCTTACTGGAATTTTTTCAGTTCATTTTATAAAATCCATTCCATTGATTGAACACAAAAGAAGTCAGATGATGTGTTCAAGAAAACAAATTATTTCCCAAATGGGCACGGTAGGTCAGTGGAAGCAAACATGGAATTTTAATCCCTTGTTCATCTCATCACCCAACCAAACAAACACACACAAGAAATAATATTGATGTCACATGTCATACACTATGTTCACATAGAGATCCAAAGAAATTTAACATACGCTCCCTATGGGTGCTCTTTTCACTGGATTAGACACTGAGATGTCTGAGTCTGATAGGCATCCTCTGTAATGCACTTTAAGTAACTGAATCAATAGTTTGATACATTGCTTTTGATAAGATTCCAATATTCCTTGAAACATCATTGAAAAATTCATACTTTTGGACCCCTGATGTAACCCTATTGTTCACAACCAATACTGGTTCTCTGGCAAGAAGACCAATGGCAGCTCTATAAGCTATTCCTCACTGATATTCTTATATTTTTCAGCAGCCAGAAAGATTTGAATGAAAAGTAGATCTGTGACCCTACACCCAGAACTAGGTGCTATCACAGGCACTGTCTTTCCTAGGAAAGACTAGGAAAATCTCCAGATCTTAGTGTTGAAGCCTTCTTTCTTCCAGTGTCCCTATTGCTCCCATTCCATGTGTCCCTGGGTAAAATCTCCTGGATCTTGAGAGATTCCAGTCCAGGTTCAATCACTTCCCGACTGCCTCCATCCTAGAGAGTAAGAAAAACTGTCAGCTGGTGATGACACGTTCCTTTAGGTCCTACTGACAAGGGCTTAATTTCTAAAATATACAAACCGCCCATACAACTCAGTATCAAAAACAAACACTTCAGTCCAAAAATGGGCAGGAGACCTAAATAAACATTTCTCCAAAGAAGACATACAGATGGCCAACAGGCACATGAAAAGATGTTCAACATTGCTAATTATCAGAGAGATACAAATCAAAACCACAATGAGATATCATCTCACACTGGTCAGGTGGCCATCATCAAAAAGTCTACAAATAATAAATGCCAGAGAGGATGTGGAGAAAAGGGAAATGTTCTACACTGTTGGTGGGAATGCAAATTGGTCCAGCCAGTATAGAAAACAGTATGGAGGTTTCTTAAAAAACTAAAAATAGAGTTACCATATGATCCAGCAAGCTCACTCCTCGGCATATATCTGGAAAGGGGATGAAAATTTTTAATTTGAAGTGACACAAGCATCTGTACGCTCATAGCAGCTAAGACATGGGAGCAACCTAAATGTCCATCAATAGATGAATAGATAAAGAAGATGTGATTTTATAGGGAGAGAAAGAATGGAAGATTATTCAGTCACAAAAAAAAGAATGAAATAGTGCCATTTGCAACAACATGTATGGACCTAGAGATTATCATATAAGTGAAGTAAGCCAAAGACAAATACCATATGATATCACTTATATGTGCAATCTAAAAATATTATATAAATGAACTTATTTACAAAAGAGAAATAGACTTACAGACATAGGAAACAAACTTACAGAGGGAAAAAGCGGGAGGAGTAAATTAAAAGTTTGGGATTAACAGATATACACTCAGTTCAGTTCAGTTCAGTCGCTCAGTCGTGTCCGACTCTTTGCGACTCCATGAATCACAGCACGCCAGGCCTCCCTGTTCATCACCATCTCCCGGAGTTCACTCAGACTCACATCCATCGAGTCCGTGATGCCATCCAGCCATCTCATCCTCGGTCGTCCCCTTCTCCTCCTGCCCCCAATCCCTCCCAGCATCAGAGTCTTTTCCAATGAGTCAACTCTTTGCATGAGGTGGCCAAAGTACTGGAGTTTCAGCTTTAGCATCATTCTTTCCAAAGAAATCCCAGGGTTGATCTCCTTTAGAATGGACTGGTTAGATCTCCTTGCTGTCCAAGGAACTCTCAAGAGGCTTCTCCAACATCACAGTTCAAAAGCATCATTTCTTCGGTGCTCAGCCTTCTTCACAGTCCAACTCTCACATCCATACATGACCACAGGATAAACCATAGCCTTGACTAGATGGACCTTAGTCAGCAAAGTTATGTCTCTGCTTTTGAAAATGCTATCTAGGTTGGACATAACTTTTCTTCCAAGGAGTAAGCGTCTTTTAATTTCATGGCTGCAGTCACCATCTGCAGTGATTTTGGACTACTATACATAAAACAGATAAACAACAAGGACCTACTGTAGAGCACAGGTAACTATATTCAATGTCTTATAATATCATATAATGGAAAGACTCTGAAAAGAAGATATAGATAGATCTGAATCACTTTGCTTTACACTTGAAACTAACACAATATTGTAAATCAACTATACTCACATAAAAAAAATGAAAAAAAAAAAAAAAGTACATTGCGTAAACCTACTCTCCCCTCCCCAAAATTCCCTTTAGGCCCTAAAGTTTAGGGGGAAGCATCCATATTTTGCCTTCCTCACTGTCATTCCACACAATGGTTATTTGAAACAATCCAGTTTCAAGCACTGACAGACCTTCCTCCCTGGATACACCAAAAACAATTTCCGAAGTGCAGGCTTCGCGGCTGCTAAATGGAAGGAGCTTTAAAGCCTCGCACGGAATCAGTGGTGTAGCTTTCACTCCCAGCATTAGCTCTGTCCCAGGCTGTCAAGGACAGCTTCAACCCCCCATTTCCTGTCTGTTTAGATGTATATAAAGTCTGATCACCACTTAGGAGGTTGCCCCTAATTAGGGTTTCAGAGCTGTGTTTTTGTCTCATCTAATTACATTTATCCAGTAGAAATAGCCTCTGTCCTGTAGGTTTACTCTCTCTGGAAATTTATCTCAGCTCAAATAAAGGTGAGATAAGGCGAGCCTGGTAGGCTACAATCCAAGGGGTCGCAAAGGGTCGGACACGACTGAGCGACTTCACTTCACTTCAAGGCCAGAGACTAATCTCTCTATGCAATGAGATGCAGATGGTTAGGCCCCTGTTGGAATCCCCTCCTGAACCAAGATAGCACACAACACTGTGGGCTTCGGGCTACTGTGGTCTATTCCAGCTCCAGCATGTGGCCCAGAGAACAAAGACTCCTCCTGGTCAGGTTACTTCGGCTTAATCCTTTTCATAAAGTCTAACCTCGGCGTCAGCCCCCGGGCAGCCAGCTGCATTATCACCCTTGCAGGACTGAAATGGACTCAACCTGCAGCTCTCTCTCCTGGGAAACAAAGCACAGCCTCTCATCTGCCATCAACCCCTGTGCTTCAGGCTCGCTGGCTATTCGCTTTGTGCAGCCTGGTGGGGGGTGGATTATCTTGAGCTTTTAAGAGTTTGAGTGAAATGACCTCTGACAGAGGGAAAGGGCTTTAATAAAAGAGGCTCCCTTACCCTCGGTTGGGTCTGAATGCAACTGCTCACTTCTACTTTGGATTTCAAAAGAAATTTCTGTTTTGCTCTGGGTTTGGATATAGGTAGTAATTGCGGGTGGTTAGAGGAAACTGGGCCTGTTGCAACAGCTGGGCACTCAGAGGTGCATGGCTGCCAGGGCTACAGTGAGACAGGGCATGGTGTGAGGAAGCCACAGGGACTGCGCAAACAAGGCACCTTATCCCAGCAGCAGGAGCTGACCCACAAGGTCAGAACGTCAGACAGAATACTGTGGGCCTGAGTCACAACGGTTTTGGGGAGAGTCCAAATTTCACAAGAAAAATAAATGGATATTTGCTGCCTGGGGTCACTGAGCATCCATTTATCTTACTTCTGAGAAAAGCCTACAATTTTCATTTGGAAACGCACGAGCTCCCCCCCGCCCCCCGCCGCCATTCCCACCTTAGTCTATGTTTTTGAAAGCCAACCACCACTCCACCATTGTCAATCAGAAGCACCCATTCCCCTTGAAACTTGAGATTGCCTCAAGGATGCACAGGTGATCCCATCAAAGCCAGAGACAGTCTGTAAGACTTTGATGATAATTTCAGCCTTAAACTTTCTACTGGATTTATATCTGATAGGGTATAAGACCTAGAGCCTCTGCAGCCATTCTGTGAACACAGGATCAATCCTTCCTGAGAATGAAACCAACATAGTGTAGACAAGTGAGGAGACAGAGAAAAACAGAACACGTGCCCTGGATCAAGCCATACCTGAAAGCAGTAGATTCCTGAACTTCTACAGCTTTGTTTTTGTTTACATTATTTTGGGTTGAGTTTTTGTTCCTTTGTAAGTAAAAGTGCACTCACTAATCATATAAGAAAGTACAAGATAAGTTTCAGAGCCTTAGAAATAGGAAGTTCCCAGTACCAGAGTCCAGGCCAGCTAGGGGAGGAAAGAGGCTGCAACTGAAAGGTCTACATTCAGTATCCAAGCCCTGGATCAGTGGTGTTCAAACATGAATGTGCAGAAGAATCACTTGGAGAACTTAGCATAGATTCCCAAGCATTCCAATGGCCAATTCTCATCCATAAGTAGTTTGACCCAGAGATCTGATTTCTAACCAGGATCCAGGCACACTGGAGGCCAATGATGCAGGGAACACACTTTGAGAAACATTACTTTACCCTTTGGGCTGGGGCTGTTGGTGAGAATGTAAATTGATATAGCCACTATGGAGAACAGTATGGAGAGTCCTTTAAAAATTAGGAATAAAACTACCCTATGACCCAGAAATCCCACTCCTGGGCATAAACCCTGAGAAAACCATAAGTGAAAAAGACACATGTACCCCAATATTCATTGTAGCACTATTTACAATAACCAGGACATGGAAGCAATCTAAATGTTCATCAGTGGATGAATGGATAAAGAAGGTACTGTACATATATACAATAGAATATTACTCAGCCATTAAAAGGAATGCATTTGAGTCAGTTCTAATGAGGTGGATAAAGCTAGAGCCTGTTATACAGAGTGAAGTAAGTCAGAAAAAGAAAAACGAATATCATATATTAACACATATATATGGGCACACGCTCTGTTTTTTCTCTGTCTCCTCACTAGGCTATTCTCCTCACTTGCAATCTAGAAAAAATGGTACCGATGAACCTATTTTCAGGGTAAGAACAGAGACACAGACGTAGAAAACAGACTTGTGGGCACAGTGGAAGAAGAAGGGGGTGGGATGAATGAAGAGAGTAGCAATGAAACATACACATCACCACAGGTAAAAGAGATAGCTACTGGAAAGCTACTGATAACACAGGGAACTCAACCCAGTACTCTGTGGCAACCTAGAGGGGTGGCATGGAGTGGTGGGTGCGAGGGAGGTTCAAAAGAGAAGGGGCATTTATATACTTATAGCTGATTCACAGATGGTGTGGCAGAAACCAGCACAATATTAAAGTAATTGTCTTCCATTTAAAAATAAAATTTTTAAAAAAGGGTTCTGATCCTGGTGTGAGGCAGTGACCGGAGCCACATAGAGGAGAAGAATCGTACTAGGCCACAGCTTAGAACAGGACTGTGGACACAAGTATGGCAGCAGCATCTCAGTGGGTGACTTGCAGCATGCAGTGAGCCACAATTTTGGAGCAGGAACATCAGCACTAGTTAGAGAAGCAGGAACAAAGGTTTGATCAGAAGTATCACATGAGCACGTCCAAGTTTGCAAATGCTCCTGTGGGTTCATCTAAGCTCTCTGGCAGCCAGAGATTAGGAAACCAAAACTCAGAGTATGTAAACTGCATGCACAAAGCGGCACAGCTAATTAGCCTGGTAGCCTAGACCAGGGTTCCACGCCCGCCCCCATACTACTTCAGCTGGTGCCCTAGAAAGGTCACCCTCCCAGCTGTGAGAACGAAGGGGCACAGAAGGTGGCGATCAGTGAGAAGATCAGATTCAGAGAACCCAGCTTAAGGAGGGACAATTTTCACGTTGGAGGTTTCATCAACTCATTGTACCCAAAAATATCCTGGCCCAGCTTTGGGATGAAGAGTAGGGGAAGGCAGGATGGCCAGCCTTTTGGAGAAAAGCAGGTGATTATTTTATCACTCTGAGTCAGCCCCTCGCATTGGGTTGAGCCCCCTTGTTCTGACTATTCCCTTGAGATAAGAAAAATGGATTCTGCCCTTGGTAGGGTTGGAGGCCATCCCAGTCCTTAACAACATTGAGTACTTATAATAGCTTTCTTTTTTTTAATGGAAAATACCAAAAAAAATGCAGATTCAACATAAGAAAGAAATAATAATATTTTCAAAAATTTCATCCCCTGAACTACTGTCAATATTTTGGTATAAATCCTTCCAGAATCCTTAAAAATGCAAATATATCATATGAACCATATTTATAAATTGCCTTTCAGATTATTTACTATAAGGATGCTGGGCTTCACAGGTGGCACTAGTGGTGAAGAACCTGCCTGCCAATGCAGGACACATAAGAGATGTAGGTTCATATCCCTGGGTCAAGAAGATCCCCTGGAGGAGGGCATAGCAACCCACTCCAGTGTTCCAACCTGGAGAATCCCACGGACAGAGGAGACTGGCAGGCTGCAAGTCCATAGGGTTGCAAAGAGTTGGACATGACTGAAGCAGCTTAGCATCCACTATAAGCATATTTCCATGTTAAATATTAAATGCAAAAGAACATTAATGCTTAAATAATATCTCATTTATCATTAAACAATCCCTTATTGTTAAATATTTAGATTATTTCCAATTTTAGATTACCCATTATCTTTGTACATTAATTAAGTCCTTAAAAGAAAAAGAAATTAATCCTTAAAAGAAATCCCTAAAAATGTTATCTTGGGGTCAACTGGCTTGGACATTTTTTACACTCCTGATATATATTGGGAAATTGCTTTCAGAAAGATTGGGAAATTGTTTTCCAGAAAGGTTTTGGCAATTTACCTGTTCTCAACAGCAGAAAACTCTGGAAAATAGAGAGTGTTTAATACTGAACTTTGATAGATGTGAACTTTTCTTTTTCACTCAAAATATTGTCTCCTACTCACTGTCTCTTCACACAGCTAAGACAATCAGTAAATGCTAACACTTCACACTTTGAAAAACAACTTTTTTACTTTTTGTAAAACACTTTTACATATTTTTAATTCTCCTAACACCTGTGAGAAATAGGACTTAGTATTATAATCCTCTTTGGAAATGAGGCCCAGAGAAGTTGAGTGATTTCTCTAAGGTCTTATGGTCAAGAGATACTGGTAATGAGATAAAAACCAAGTTCACTTATCTTTCAAGCCCAGTGTTCTTTGTGAATGGTGGTTTTTCCACTTAGGCTACCATTTGGATTTACTATCTGCAGTGACTCCAATTTAATTCACTTGGGGGTGTCTGTGATACCTCCAGGTGTAAGTGAACACCTCCAGGATGTTTGAGAATCTAATGGAAATGATAGATCGTCTTCCCAGCAAAAAGACACATATGCACTTGCACAAAAAGTGAAAGTGTTAGCGCCTCAGTCATGTCCAACTCTTTTCAACACCATGGACTGTAGGCAGAGGAACCAGAGATCAAATTTCCAACATCTGCTGGCCCATCAAAAAAGCAAAAGTGTTCTAGAAAAACATCTACTTTTGCTTTATTGACTATGCCAAAGACTTTGACTGTGTAGATCACAACAAACTGTGGAAAATTCTTCAAGAGAGGGGAACACCAGACCACTTGACCTGCCTCTTGAGAAATCTGTATGCAGGTCAAGAAACAACAATTAAAACTGGACATGGAACAACAGACTGGTTCCAAATTGGGAAAGGCTGTATATTGTTACCCTGCTTCTTTAACTTTTATGCAAAGTACGTCATGTGAAATGCCAGGCTAGATGAAGTACAAGCTGGAATCAAGATTGCTGGGAGAAATATTAATAACCCCAGACATGCAGATGACACCACCCTTTGGCAGAAAGAGAAGAAGAACTAAAGAGCCTCTTGATGAAAGTGAAAGAGGACAGTGAAAAAGTTGGCTTACAACTCAACATTCAGAAAACAAAGATCATGGCATCTGGTCCCATCACTTCATGGCAAATAGATGGGGAAACAATGGACTGTAGCCATGGTTGGATAGCATCACCAACTCGATGGACATGAGTTTGAGTAAGCTCTGGGAGTTGGTGATGAACAGGGAAGCCTGGCGTGCTTCAGTCCATGGGGTCACAACTGAGTGACTGAACTGAAATAGCCTATTAACAATTATGATAGTTTCAGGTGAACAGCAAAATGACTTGGCTATACATATACATGTATTCATTCTCCCCCAAAGCCCCCTCCCATCCAGGCTGGCACATAACATTGAGCGGAATTCCATCTGCTATACAATATAACCTCCTCTTTTTTGAGTGTGGCAAGAACCTATGTAAGCTTCCCAGGTGGCTCAGTGGGAATCCGCCTGCCAATACAGGAGATGTGGGTTCATTCCCTGGGTTGAGAAGATCCCCTGGAGAAGGAAATAGTGACCCACTCCAGTGTTCTTGCCTGGAGAATTCCATGGACAGAGGAGCCTGAAGGGCTACAGTCCATGGGGTCACAAAATATTCAGACACAACTTAGTGACTAAACACCACCAAGAGATTTTCTGGGATGAGTCTGACCTAATCACATGAGTCCTTTAAATCTAAGCCTAGATGTGAGAGACCAGAGACATTTGTGCAAACCTGAGAGCAATTCAATTCAAGAGACATTCTCTCCTGCTGCCTTTGAAGATGGATGGGCCCTTGCGGTAAGAATCTGAGAGTGGCCCTTAGGAGCTATTGACTTAAGTACATTGCCAGCTATTTCTCCAGCTGAAAAGGGTTTATTTGGGGAAAGCAAAGAGTTGCAATTAGGAGTCTGTAACCACCGTGAGCCACATGTAAGTGCCTGCATAACAAGGAGAGAACTCTTTTACAGAGGAAAAAGGAAGTTGGGAGAGATACAGTAAACAAAAAGTTCATGGTTTTTCATTGGTTGGGTTCTTACCAGGATACAAGAGGAGTCTACTAATGTTACAAGAAATGAAAACTCCCCTTTATCATCTCCCAACTCTATGCAATTGAGGTTTCTGTTTATTAAAATTTTTACATTCCCCCCCTTTTGATCAAGATCTCTCTCTGAAAGTATACCTGATCAAGTCAGGTTTTCTGGTTTCAGGGGCCTTTTGTCTCTAAATGTCAGATGGATCCGGATGTAGTGCCTCTTGTCAAAAGGAAAGTGAACAGACTGGAAACCTACTGAGGTCATATTCAAGTAACAAGGAGGGGTAAGAGGAACTCTCAGGTGCTTTTAACCTAAAGAAGCCACTAGAAAACTACTAGAGCTTATCAATGTTCATTGCAGCACTATTTACAATAGCTGGGACATGTAAGCAACCTAAATTTCCATTAACAATGAAATGGATAAAGTGTGGTACATATATACAATAGAATACTACTCAGCTATAAAAAAGAACAAAACCGTGCCATTTGCAGAGGTATGGACAGACCTAGAGACTGTCATACAGAGAGAATTAAGTCAGAAAGAGAAAAACAAGTATCAGAC